>CM070041.1:67029793-67043564 GCA_036250615.1 Ptychadena robeensis | reverse complement strand
GAGACAGGCGAGGGAGGAGAGACAGGCTAAGGAGGAGAGACAGGCGAGGGAGGAGAGACACTACACTACAGAACCTGGCGTATTGTAGTTGGACAACTTTAACTCCCCAAGTGGTCTGAAGGACATCGTACTCTGCTCAAATCCCCTGTCCACGTCAAGGAGTGAGCTGGGAGACGGATGCCCCTACATTAACATGGAGGTCTATGGTGCACTCCAGAGATGATCAAATTATTTTTCAGATATTCGAAGATTTCAAGTTAATTGCAAAGCACCTGAACATGGTATCATCACCAAACTTGCTGGAGATGTAGAGAAGGGTTGGGGGAACATTTGAAAGAAAAAAGTATGTCTAAAGCTGGCCACACACCTTCAGATTTCTCTGTTAGTGTTGAGCTCGAATATTCGATTTTCGAATATTTCGCTCGAATATCGCTATTTTGCCATTTGGCGAATGTTAAGCTGGCCGTACACCTTCAGATTTCTCTGTCAGATTTCCTTCAGATCAGATCAGATCTACCAACAACCATGTAGTATAGTGTCCTCCCTGATAGAATACGTAGTGATTGGAAGGTGTAGAAAGGTCCTCATATTACATGGTTTTGGAAAAACAAAATCTGATCTGAAGGAAATCTGACAGAGAATAGTGATGAGCGACCAGACAATATTCGAATTCGCGTAATTTCGCGAATATCCGCCATAATATTCGATTCCATATTCGTAATCTCGAATATCCGCACTTACGACATGAATTGCGATCTACAAATCGCAATTGCGATCCAATATGCGCAATGCATGCAAGTCAATAGAGAATGGCGGAATCCGAAATTGCGATTATCCGAGAAAGCGCAATGCATGCAAGTCAATGGAACACGGATATTCGACTGGGAGAATATCCGTCATCTCCGTTTTAAAAAATCACATTGCAATTATATAATCGCGATCCCATTCATTGCAATGGATCGCGATTATAAAAGCGCAATAAAAAAGAAAAATAGTTTTTGCACAAATTAAGTTCAAAGTCAAGTCAAAATGTCGAAAATTTGGAAAATTTGGAAATTCGGCTTTAATTGTGAACTTAATTTATTCAAAATCTATTTGTGTTAGAGACATACTTTTTTCTGTCAAATGTCCTCCCAACACTTCTCTATATTTCCAATAAGTTTGGTGATGATACCATGTTCAGGGGCTTTGCAACTAGCTCTGAAAATTAGCAAGTCGAATATTTCGAGCATCTCTAGGACGCCGAAGGGGCGGACCTGTAATCTCCATGTCCCCGGAAAGCTACGGCATTCCACTATATCGCTGTAGAATTTCTAGGGATATGAAGTGGAAATTTGCCCGAATGAATAGGGTTCGCCGAGACCACTAGGGAGGTTAATCTAATGGCAGCCATACACGGTTTGCTATTTCCATCTGATCGGCTGTTTATGTAGATCGAATGCCCTCTGCCCTCTTGTGGCAGAAAGCGGTAATTATGCTTTATAAAACCCACCTGGGCTGCCTTTTTTGTACAGATATTTTGTTGATCAGGATTAGAATATCTGCTATGATGATGTGCTATATGTTCGTTATCTCGAATACTCAAGATTTTACCATCAACAAAGTGTTGATCACGAAAATAGGCGAATATATTTCTCACAATGAAGGTAAAAAGTTCTGGAGATCACGAATTCTTGAATTTGTTGCGACTATTAGGAGAAAAAATTTATGAATATTTCCTATGTTGCTCATCACTAATGCTCACAAGCTTCCTTCATCTCACTTGCTCAGAGCCCTGGTTATCCTGGACCTTCCCCCAGTCTGATCCCAGGCTCACTTACTTACTGTCACTCTACTCTCTCCTCCAATCCGCATGCTTTCTTGTCAGTACTTGTAACTGATGAGCTCCTTGTGCTGTTTCTCCTACTACTGTGTTTCCTCTAATATAAAACACTGTCTTATATTAATTTTAGGTGCGAAAAATGCACTAAGGTTATTTCTGGGCTTAGAAGCAGTGACCAAACACCTCCGCCATATCTTTTCTAAATATGGAAGAAGCTTTCTCTGGGAATGGTAGGATCTTTTTTTGAGAAAGAGAAAGGCTATATAAGAAGCACGGGGGGGGGGGGGGGGGGGATAGAAGAGCTAGGTCTTTAGGGGGAGAGGATCGTACTTTCGGGTAGGTTCCTATATTAGGGGAAACAGGGTAGTCCATCTCTGATGTATAGAGACTACAAGAGGTCATATTCGATGACCCAATGAATGATCAAATTTTCTTTTTCGAGATATTGGATTGATAGAGTTAACCTTCTGAGGGGCATTCATGAAAACTCAGCCCCAGTTTAGTTCCAGTTAACGAGAGCCGCGCTTAGGTATCGCCGTCTCTTCGGCGGTAGGAAGCACGGCATGATGCGATGCTTCAGGTCCGCACGACGATAGCGTACACCTCAGTGACGCGAGGGGGAGGGGGGGGGGTAGCGGCGCCATAGACCTCCGTTCAAACTGGAGGGGGCGGCGCTTGTCTCAGCATAAGTCCGGCGTCTCCAGTGGGACGCCGGGCTTTATGTTATGACTGCAGATGAGCAGGCAATAGCGGCGGAGCATATTGTGCTCACGCCGCGATTGCCCGTGGGGCCGGTTATGAAAAAAACCGGGCCACATGGGGGAAAGGCGGGGAAACGCGCAGAGGGTTAATTGCAAAGGCCACTGAACATGGGTATCATCACAACTTGTGGCAAATATAAAGAAGGGTGGGGGAACAATTTGACACGAGTAAAACAGTATGTCCTGACCACAAATATTTTTCACAAATTAAGTTCAAAGTAAGTCAAAATGTCGAAAATTCAGAAAAATTTGGAAATGCAATTATTTTGACTGAATTGTTACAAAAAACTGTTTTGTGTTAGAGAAATTACTGTTTTATGCCAACATGTTTCCCAAAACCCTTCTCTAATCTCCGCAAGTTTGGTGATGATACCAGGTTCAGGGGCTTTGCAATCAGCTCTGAACGTTAGCAAGTCGAAAAAATTCGAGAGGAATAGACGATTGACGTGAAATACATTAATTATTTTATTATCATGTGTTTTTGGTTTCATTCTTTTTATTTAAGGATCAGGAAAAGAGTGTAGAGGAGACGCTTCACTTCACGAAAATGGTCATGTATGATACTTCCTTTTCTTGTACCGTGTGTGCAGTGTGGCGACTAGTCGTTGACCGTATCGCAGTTGCCTAGGTTCATGTGACCACTCTTGGACCCTGGTGACGCACCTTACATGAAATCTGCTTGAATAATTACCACCATCGCCCCCCAGTGATGTCTTAATATTAATGACGGTTTCACCGGCTGGGTGCATGACCCATCAAGTCTTATACAAAGTTCCAGTGACGAGGGCTCCTGGACGAAGCCGGTGTATGAGACCATTTCACGCAGGACTGCGCCCAGGTACTGGCAATGCCGCGGAAATATCAGTGACATTGTCAGTGAACAGAAAAAAAATACCATATTAAAGTCATTCTTCTTCATCATGAAACAATTCCTGTTTCTCAGGGTTAATCAGGGGACGAAGCACCCTACTCATTAAACAAATGGGAATCCTGGGCATTGTATCTCATGCCGCCTCTGACTTAAGCCCCCCAGACACCTTACAATCTTAAATAAAATTTCTGTACATCCACTTTTCTTCTACCAAAACCAGTAATCATGAAGAGTTCTCTATCCTTCCAATACTTGTATTCTAGCAGGGAGGACCCTGCATACATAGCAGTGATATATACCTTCCAATCACTATGTATTTCTATCAGGAGGACCCGGAACTACATAGCCGTAGAATATATACCTTTCACTCACTATGGATTCTATCAGGAAGGGAACAGGACACTGACATAATGCAGTTATATTCCCTTTCCAATCACTATGATTCTATCATGAGGACCAAGCATACCTTTAGCGTAATTATACCTTTCAATCACTATGTATATTCTAGCCAGGGAGGACCTGCACTTACATAAGCAGTGATATTTACCTTACCACATCACTATGTATTCTATCAGGGAGGGCCCTGCACTACATAGGCAGTTGATATACAACTTCCAATAAATATGTAGTCTATCAGGGAGGATCCGGCACTACAATAGCAGTGATTTACCTTCCAATCACTAGTATTCTATAAGGGAGGACCCAGCACTACATAGCAGTGATATAACTTCAATCATATGGTATTCTATCAAGGGAGGAACCCGGCACTACATAGCAGTGGGGACATATCCCTTCCAATAACTATGTATTATATCAGGGAGGAAGCCAGCACTACATAGCAGTTGATATATACTCCCAATCACTATGATTTATCAGGGAGGACACCGGGGCACTTACATAGCAGTGATATATACCTTCTCCAATCACGATGTATTCCTTATCGGGAGGACCCATGCACGACATAGCAGTGATATATACTTCAATCACTATGTATGCTACCGGGAGGAACCAGTCACGAATAGCAGTGAATATGACCTTCTAATATATGCATTATCTCGGGAGGACCCGGCACTACATAGCAGTGATATCTACATCCCCATCCACTAGTATTCTATTCAGGGAGGAACCTGGCACTACTAGCAGTGATATTATCCTTCCCAATCAACTAGTTTCTATCAGGGAGTAGTGAGGCCGAAATCTTCGCCCCGCTGAACTATCCGCGGCGAACATCACAATGTTCGTGTTCGCCCATGTTCGCGAAAATATGGCGAGTTCGGTTCGCCCCCTATATTTAAACATTGGTGAAAACTTTGACCCCTGTGAGTTACACCCAGTCAGCAGAAATAATCCAGCCACTGAGCACCCCCACCTCACAGCCCTCACACCCCCTATAACATATCAAGACAGGCCATTAAACCATGCTGCTGAAGAAGGAAGAGAGTTAGGAAAGAGAGCATGTGCTGCTTTGAGCTATAGGGAAACCATTAGCGAGGGCAGGTTCTGTGTGATCTTTACGTCTTCACTTGAATATCTCATCCATCCATCCTGGGGAATATCCATCTCCCCAGTGTCTCCATTTACGACCATCACCACCATTGCCTCCATACTGACCATCACCACCAGTGTCTCCACACTGTCCTATCACCAGGGCCTCCACACTGACCATCACCAACCAGTGTCCTCCAAACTGACCATCAACCAGCAGTGGTCTCCATCCTGACCATTCACCACAACCAGTGTCCTCCACAATGAAATTCACACACAAGTGTCATCCACACTGACCATCACACCAGTGTTCTCAACTGACCATCACCACCAGTGTCCTCCATATGACCATCACCACCAGTGTCTCCATATGACCATCACCACAGTTGTCCTCCAAACTGGGACAATCCCCAGCAGTTGTCCTCCATACGCCCAATCACCACCAGTGTCCTCCAAACTGACCATCAACACAGTGTCCTCCAAATGACCATCACCACCAGTGTCTCCATATGACCATCACCACCAGTGTTCCTCCACACTGACCATCACCACCGTTGTCCTCCAAACTGACCATCACCACCAGTGTCCTCCAAACTGACCATCACCCCCAGTGTTATGCATACTGACCATAACCAACAGTGTCACCACACTGACCATCACCACCAGTGTCTCCAAACTGACCATCAACCACCAGTGTGTTCCTCCAAAAATGACCATCTCACCACAGGGTCTGCCACACTGACCATCACCCAGTGTCTCCATACTGACCATCACCACCAGTGTCCTCCAAACTGACCATCACCACCTGTCCTCCATTATGACCATCACCACCAGTGTCCCTCCCAACCACTGACATCACCCACCAGTGTCCTCAAAACTGACCATTAACCACCGGGTCCTCCAAACTGACCTTCACCACCAGTGTCTGCCAACATGACCCTCACAACCAGTGTCCTCCATTACTGACCATCACCCAACAGTGTCCTCCAACTGACATCACCCCCAGTGTCCTCCAAACTGACCCAATCACCACGTGTCTACCATACTGACCATCACCCAGTGTCTTCCACACTGACCATCACCACCAGTGTCCTCCAAACTGACATAACCACCAGTGTCCTCCAAACTGACCATCCCACAGGTGTCTGCCATACTGACCATCACCAACAGTGTCCTCACACTGACCATCACCACAGTGTATCCAAACTACCATCACCCACCAGTGTCTCCAACTGACATCACCAACAGTGTCTGCCACCACGGACCATACACCACCAGTGTCCTCCATTAGGACCATCACCACCAGTGTCCTCCAAACTGACCAAGTCACCAACAGTGTCCTCCATACTGACCATCACACAGGGTCCTACCCACATAGACATCACACACCAGTCCTCCAAACTGACCAATCACCACCCAGTGTCCTCCAAAACTGAAACCTTCACCACCAGTGTCTGCCCACAAGACCATCACCCACCAGTGTCTCCATACTCACATCACACCAGTGTCCTCCACAACTGACCTCCCACCAGTTGTCACTCCAAACTTGACCATCACCCCAGTGTCCTCACATACTGTCCATCTCAACCAGTGTCCTACCATACTGACCAACTCCACAGTGTCCTCCACACGCCCATCACCACCAGTGTCCTCCAACACTGACCATCACCACCCGTGTCTCCTAATGTCAATCTCCACCGTGTCCTCCCACTGACCATCTCCCCCAGTGTTCTGCCACATGGACCATCACCACCAGTGTTCCACACTGACCCATTCTCCACCAGTATCCTCACCTGTCCATCTCAACAGTGTCCGCCATATGACCATCTCACCAGTGGCCTCCACACTGTTATCTCCACCCCGGTCCTCCATAAATTAAAGTTCACCTTTTAACGCGTAGGCAACGTGGAAAGCAGATATTCACAGGTTGGTTCAGGTGGAATTTCACACAGGCATTTACCAACCATGTGTTTAGTGCTCTCCAGCTCCCCTCTTAGGTTCAAAATTCCCATGACTATCATTGTGAAATCCTTGGGGCGGATTTATTGAGCGTGAAAAAAAACATTTTCGTGGGAGTGTTGCCCATGGATCCCCCTCTGTATGTCATTGTCAGTTGGATCCCCTCTTCATGTCATTGGCCATGGATCCCCCTGGTCATGTCAGTGTCCATGGATCCACCTCTGTCATGGCATTGTCCGATGGAGCACCCTCTGTCATGTCATTGTCGTTTTTTGGTTCTGGGTTTTTTTTTTTTTTTTTTTTTGGGTTTCCCCTTTTTCGGGGGGGGGTTTTTTTCTTTTTGGGCTTGCCTCCCGCCATCCCCCTTGTCATGTCATTGTCAGGATCCCCCTCTGTCATGTCATTGACCAGGTGTTAGTCCCCTTGTTGAATTAACGTTCCCAACACTATTGTGGCCAGAAAGGGTCCCGGAGTTTAGTTGTCGCGACATCAAATTCCGGTTCGCTCCCATCACTCTCAGGGAGGACCCAGCACTACATCGCAGTGATATATTACCTCCCATCACTATGTATTCTACAGGAGGACCGGCAATACAATAGCAGTGATATATGCTTCCAATCACTTGTATTCTTCAGGGGGACACTGCCTACAGAGCAGGAGATATACCTTCCAATCACTATTATTCTATCAGGGAGGACCCGGAACACAATACATAAGCAGTGATATATACCTTCCTATCACACTATGTATTCTTCAGGGAGGACCGGCACTACATAGCAGTGATATATACTGCCAATCCACTATGTATCTAGTGGGAGGACCCGGCACTACATAGTAGTGATATATACCTTCCAATCACGATGTATTTCTATCAAGGGAGACCCGGCACTCATAGCAGTGAGTTTTTCGATAATCATAACTCAGTATGTGGACCCCAGCATCTCTACCTCAGTAGTGTGACCCCAGATCTCATACCTAAGTAGTGTGACCCCCCAGATATCATTCCCTCAGTAGTGTGACCCCCAGATCTAATTGACCTCAGTAGTGTGACCCCCCAGATTTAATACCTCAGTAGGGTGACCCCCAGATATCATACCTCAGTAGTGTGAACCCCAGCCCCAGCCCCCCAGATCTCATTTGACCTCAGTAGTGTGACCCAGATCTGATGACCGCAGTAGTGTGACCCCCAGATCTAATACCGCGGTAGTTGTGACCCCCAGATCTCATACCTCAGTATGTGACCCCGATTCATACCTCAGTGTGTGCAACCAGATCTCCTCATATAAAAGTAGTGTGACCCGCGCATCTCATACCCGTAGTGTGAACCCCCCAGAACTTCTAACTCAGTAGGGTGACCCCCCAGATCTCATAACTGCGTAGTGTGACCCCCCAGATCCATAACCTCAGTGGCAGTGACCCCAGATCTCATACATCAGTACGTGTTGGACCTCCCAGATCTCATACATCAGTGTGTTGACCCGATCTCATACCGGTGGTAGTGGGAACCCCCAGATCTCTACCTCAGTTGAGGACCCCCCTAGATCTCATACCTCATTGTGTGACCCCCCAGATCTCATGACCTCAGTAGTGTGACCCCCCCAGATATCTACCTCAGTAGTGGGACCCCAGATCCTAATACTTCAGTAGTGTAACCCCCAGATCCTATAACTCAGTAGTGCCCCCCAGATCTCATACATCAGTAGTGTGACCCCCCAGATCATCATACTCAGTAGTGGCGCCCCCCCAAATCTCATACCTCAGTGTGGGACCCCCAGATCTAATACCTCAGTAGTAGACCCTGAAATTTCTGGATTAGTAAACTAGCCCCTGAGGAGTACCAGCAGTCCACATGTCAACCTTTTAGTCATTTATTTCAGCTGTCACACAGTGCTGTTCTCTTGTAAAGATTTTACCCTACATATGGACTCTGGATTTTAATCCCCAGATATCCAACACCCTTAGAAGTCCGATATTTAATTTTTGGATTATTATTTACATTCCCAGTGCTAGACCCCCTAACTGCACCTTTCATAGGTATTCAGTTTACCTGAGGTTATCCAAGTGAAATAAATGTATACAATGTAACTTTAGCTGCGGCCGCCCAGACACGGAGCGCCTCCAAGTTGTTAGTACAAATATGAGCTGTTGTAACAAAAATGCCGGTACGCCAGACCTTAGGTTTTGGCATCTTTATGAGTACCCAGACTACCACTTATGTGCACCCCTGGATATTGAGATCCATGACCACTGGCCCACTTCTTCACAAGTTATTCTTTGCCTCAATTTTGTGACAATGTCAGTCAGTATGTATGGAGACCATTGACAGAGTTGCTGTAGAGTTCACACAGGAATGTTGGGGCGTCTATAAATCAGCCGGGCCCTTCACAATGGCGGGACATAGTAGCGGTGGTCAACGTGCCGGTTCTTAAATTATGAGCCCTATTCTCCAATGAGGATGTCTTAGAGTAGCGAGTTTGCTGATTCACACCAATGAAAGGTTATGGTTCCCAAGGCGGGCAGAAAAAAAAATAGACGCTTAGAAAACAGCTTCAGCGGTGTCCGTATGATTGTTGGCTGCTTGGATGCGCTGATTGCCGAAGGTGGATGGAGAGGTAGACAGCGAGGATCTCTATGTGGAATCAGAAGGACTTGATGGCCCTCTAATACATGGAGGGTTCTCTAGAAAGATTCATTACTGTTGTAATGAACGCCTCCTTGGATCATGAAGGAGATCCAAATACGATGTGCCACAGCGTAGTAGATCCAAAGATCTTTAGATGTTTTTTTGTGTCTATGGTTTAATCGACTAAAATGCCATGGACTTGACCCATCGTCCGAACCCAATGTTATATTTGAGATAGACTTCTGGTCTTCTAGACATAGACCTTCCTTTCACTATTCTTGACCTGGTAGTTTAGGGGTGTTCCTGTCACCTGGTAGTTTAGGGGTGTCATGTCCACCTGGCTAGTTAGGGTGTTTATGTCCACCTGGTAGTTAGGGTGTTCCTGGCCACATGGTAGGTTAGGGGTTCCTGTTCCACCTGGTAGTTTTAGGGTGGTCCTGTCCACTGGTAGTTTAGGGGGTTCCTGTCCACCTAGTCTTTAGGTGTTCCTGACCACCTAGTAGTTTAGGGTGTTCCTGTCACCTAGTAGTTTAGGGTGCTCGTCCACCTGGAAGTTTAGGGTGTTTCCTGTCCACCTGGTAGTTTATGGTGTTCCTGTTCCACCTGGTAGTGTATTATGGTTCTTTTCACCTGGTAGATTAGGGTGTCCCCTATTTAGGGTGTTCCTGTCCACCTGGTAGTTTAGGGTGTTCCTGTCCACCTAGTAGTTTATGGTGTTCCTGTCCACCTGGTAGTTTAGGGTGTTCCTGTCCACCTGGTAGTTTAGGGTCTTCCTGTCCACCTGGTAGTTTAGGGTGTTCATGTCCACCTGGTTGGTGTTTTCTCTGGGTTCATCCCATATTATTAGAGGGTCCAACAGGCAGAGTGTGAGGAATGTCATGAGGGAAGGTCTCACCATGGTCCTTGGACTCTAGTTTGGTGGTCGCTCTTCCTTGGTGAAAGGGATGTGACTCTTAGAATTTAAGGTTACAACATCCCTGGAAATGACTGATGGATGAAAATATTCCATGGTGCCTACCGCTATGTGGAATATGCATGCACATAGGGCCCTGGTGTCCTCCTTCGCACGCATATCCATCGGCCTTCATCCCTACACAGGTGCCTTCCCTCCCCGTGGAAATCTGAACAGTGTGCGCTGCCAACCGGAATGGGCGGGGGTGGTAACTGTGGGACTGCTGACCCCCACCAATAGCACACCCCCCACCTGCCAGGGGCCCCAAAGCAAGAACTTTCATAGGGCCCCCCGAAAGGCTAGAAACAGCACTGATGGTGCCCTTCTAGTAGAGGTATGGGCTAACAACAACACCATTGGTCATATTCCAAGCAGCATAGGCTTCTGTTGATAATCACCGTCACAGTGTAGATGTCCAGGTCATAAAACTACAATTATTTGATTGTTCTCTTCTCTGACTGAACGTCTCGGCCATAGTTTCATTATTTGCATGACTTTTTTGGAATCTTCCTACTTCCCTTGTTGGCACCAACTATGAGACCTTGTTGTTTTTCATGAACACATGTGACATGAACCTAGGTATACCCTGACCAAAGCTTTGCAACCAAATGCAGTACATTTGCTGAAATACCACAGATTGTATGGATTTTGAAGATTTGGGGCAAAGTTTGGCCATTGAGGGACCTTTGTGGGGCTCACTTGTCTTGGGGTAACACAAAGTGATTGTTTGGGACGTAATGTTACTATAAAGTCTATACTACACTCTGTGACCAGGAAATGCTATGCAGATGTTGACCTGATTGATTGGTGTGGGTGGTGGCTATTTGCCCATACCTGATATTTTGGGCATTTTATGGGGGCCCCCATGTCAAAGGGGATCAATAACTTTACAGGATGGTTGGCTTTGGATGGTTGCAACCTATACAGATCAAGTGGTAAAAGCTGGTCATACATGGACTGATAAGATTGATCGCAATACTGATGGATTTGTGCAAGTATGATATTGATTGGGGGTCTAACGCTTTTGCTGGCAACGGAGCATGATCGATGATAAGGTAGCCATACACGTTCCTATTGGCCGCCATGCATGTTCCCACCAGTCGCCCAGCGGACTCTCAGCCACAACTCGGGTGGGCCCACCTGGACAGATCGACCAGGAATCTCCCACATGTTAGATCACATGGTGATCAGACTTGTCGGTAAATTCCTGGCTGATCACACTACCACTGGTGTCCCCATCCAAAGTAATGTCCGGCACACAAAGGATGCACGCCGATCAGCTGAGGGGACAGCTTTAGCATGATGACATCATCATGTTGCAGTCAATCCCTCATCTATCTAGGGAGAATCGCCTCGTCTATGGCTACCTTAAAGGCCCCCACATAAATCGGGCAGAACACCCAGGAGGTTACTGAAAAATTTGTGTGGACTCATACTGACAATGCCAGTTTAAGTTAGCTCGCACTTTTCATTGTTAAAAGTTGTAACAAGCAAAGCAAATACATTTGTGATATTTCATTAGATCTTTATTGCACCAAACGAAATATCACAAATATATATTTTTACTTGTTGCAACTTTTAATAATGAAAAAGGTGGATTTAAACCGGCATTGTCAGTATAACTCTGTGCACATTTTTGAATAACCTCCTGGGTGTTCTGCCCGAGTTATCTCGGGGTGAGTCTCTCAGCTGATAAAGCACACCCTGAGATAGCTGTGGGCAAATTCACCAGTCCGCCAGATCCCCCCCCCCCCCCCGGGATTCTTCACCTTCTGGGTCTGCCCTGATTGCATCATATAAGATGCGGAGGAGCGGGGGGGGGGGGTAGGAGGCGCCATTGAGCTCCATGTAATGGAGGAGGCATCGCTTTTTCCGAGCTCATCTCCAGCGTCACTGGTCATGTTCAAGACCTCCTAGAGGGGGTCTATTGCATCGATTGCCCTTGGGCAACACCCAGGAGGTTAATAAAACTTGTTTTTACCCAAAATTTATACAAATTTGTGATATTTCTTTAAATTCTTTATTGTACCAAAAATATCACACTTTTTACATTTTCTTTGACTTTTTTCTTTTATTTTTTTAATAAAAAATACAAGCGGGATTGTTAGTATTACGGCAGCTCGCTTACTTGGATCTGAGGTTCTGTACAACTTTAATGAGAAAACTGCAGAGCGGCTTCTCCCGCTATGCAGGCGCATAAGGGCCCGGGATCCCCAGGCAAGGGGCCCTGAACCTGCCCATAATTGCGTGCACCATGATCATGCATAATCACGCGCACATAATCCTGATCATAGCACCTATCCCCCATCAACTTTTCTGGTAGCACCCAACCCTGCTCAACAAATTTTCTGGTTGCACCCAACCCTGCTCAACAAATTTTTTGGTAGCACCCCCCCCCCTCAAAAACTTTTCTGGTAGCACCCCCCTCCAACAACTTTTCTGGTAGCACCCCCCTCCAACAACTTTTCTGGTAGCACCCCACCCTCTCAAAAACTTTTCTGGTAGCACCCCACCCTCTCAAAAACTTTTCTGGTAGCACCCCACCCTCTCCACAACTTTTCTGGTAGCAGCCCTCCTCTCAACAACTTTTCTGGTAGCACCCTTGCCCTGGTCAACAGGGGACCCCAGTCAACTGGAAAACTGTCACCTGAAACAATCACCAATCGCCAATGATCATTTTCAGCCACAACGTGTTGTGTATACCAGATTTCTATCTACAGAAGATGACGGGGGAATATCCTGCTATTCATCGCGTCCAGGAAATGAACCAGCTGCCTTATTATTCCCTCAACTCGCCTGAAGATCCCTCTGATCTATATCTATCGCTGCGTCTGTTTAATTAACCCCGGCTCTTTGATGATCGCTTTATTTGGATGTATATAAATATGTTGTCTCACTCGTCCTCCCTGACACCATGTGTACAACATTCACCGCCGCTCAGATTTACTGCGACAGACCGTCCGCATCTGCTTCTCATTAATGGCCGAAGACTCAGAATGTTGTAGGATTAATATAGGATCTTTGGGTAATCTATGACATCATCTATGACATCATCTATGACATCATAAACACCTATGTGTATTATTTGTTGTTATCAGTCTGTGGGGAATGCCTGACCTTGCTAGCCTTGCCCCACGTGGGTTAAAAGGGCCAAGTAGACTGTCGGCCGCTCATTTGCCAGCGGTTACTTTAGCATCATTGGACTGTTGTGGACTATCGTTTACCATATTTCTGCCTGTACCGTATTTATTTGAGTATAACGCACATTTTTTTATACCAAAAAAAGATGTCAAAGTTT
>CM070041.1:66990478-67010467 GCA_036250615.1 Ptychadena robeensis | reverse complement strand
ACCCGCCCGTTCGCGGACAGTCCTGGCCGATGTTCGGCCATCACTAGCCAGTATCAGTAACTGGGCAGATCAGATCAGATTTGATACATTGAAAGCTGGCCTTTGGCTGGACCTCTGGTGACTCAGCAGCAGGTGCTTGACACATTATCATAATTTACAGACAACAACAACATTTTTCCAGACCTTAACCATGTCATGCCAGACCAATCTATATAGATTAAGTCTATAAGTAAGTAAATTTCCACTTCACTACAAAAGTAAAAGTGTATCTAATTATGTTCTTTGGGGGGGATGTGGTTGCAGTGATGAGAAGTGTGCATGTGAGAGGGAGAGAGTTGCTCTTTTCTGGAGGAGCACCTCTCATCACTGCTGGAGGGGTGATATGCTGACAGGTCTCTGACAGAAAGTGCTGTTAATGCTGACATCACAAATGATGCCATACAGCTGCAGGGGCACTTGGGACAGATGTCGCAAAATTGGTTGCGCCTTGTTACGTGTATGGGGGCCTTTAGAGTGATATGTGTTGTGTTTGGCTTCTCATGCTTTAACCAGCAGTATGGGGGGAGGGGTGCTAGCAGAAAAGTTGTTGAGCTGGGGGGATGCTAGTTGTGCTAGTCTTGTGCACAAATTTGCACCCTATGGGCCTGAATAATTCACATAGCGTTAAAATGGATGGATGGTGGTTTATTCTGATTCCTAAAAACTGTCTGAAGATTGTTATATTTCCTGCTGCCTGTCCTTGCCCTACCACTTCACTAACACCAATCCCTCCATGTTTTTCAGGTGTTATTTTGGGAGCAGTTCTTGGTGGTCTCCTTCGAATGGCCTCTCCCATCCACCCGGATATCGTCATGGTGATAGCCTTTCCGGGAGACATTCTCATGAGAATGCTGAAGATGTTGATCCTTCCTTTGATCATCTCCAGTTTAATCACAGGTCAGTCCATAAACATTCGTATTCTGTAATATGTGCCTGATGCCAGACCGGTAACAGTCTTTGGAGACGATTGGTGGTACACTAGTACCACTCCTGGTGGGTTAAGAGAATAGAGTTCAATTATATAAACCCAACCTGGAAGGAGAATCAACAACCCATGATGCCATGGTTGCAAGGGACAAGACATTTGGTGTCCTGTTTAACTGGCGCTACTCTATTTGCTGAATGGTTTAACATTGTAAGATAATTCGTTTAAAGACACAGCAGAATAGACCTGCGTCTCAGCCCGCATGCTCCACCCAAAGCTAATAATTGCCAATGAGGGAAAAATTTAGATTTCACTGTTGCAATATCCAAGACATCCAAGATGGTCGAATTTTTCATTTCGACGATTTAGAGTTAATTGCAAAGCCCCTGAACATGGTATCAATACCAAAACTTGCTGGAGATATAGAGAAGGGTTGGGGGTATACTACAAAAAAAATGTGTCTCTAACATAAATAGTTTTTCCACAAATGAAGTTCAAAGTCAAGTCAAAATTTCAAAAATTTGAATTTCGACTTTATTTTTTAACTTAATTTATGCAAAAACGACATGTGCTAGAGCAAAACATTTTTTTCCCAAACGTTCTCACAACCCTTCTCTACATCCCCAGAAATGTTGGTTATGATATCATGTTCAAAGGCTTTGCAATCAGCTGACAAATTTAGCAAGTCGAAAAGTTTGACCATTTCTAATATTAAATAACATAGGCTGGCTCAGCCCGCATGCTCCACCAAAAGCTTCAAATTTGCCTTTAAGTTGTATTAAATGCATACAGTATATATTAAATGTTTACTCCAAATGCATCACCCATTTTCTCCTCACATAGAGAATGCCTATGGAAAATTAGCCCTCATTGTAGTCTATTTTTAATTGCTAGACTGACTAAACACATCAGTGTCACAATGAGTAACACCAGCTTAAGTACTGCTGCTTGCTGCATTAAATTAAGGGATCATGCTATTTTACTTCACTTTCATGTAGGCTTTGTCAACATATCTACTGCTAAGTGTAAGGGTCTGCGTTCCTTATGACCATACACATGCATAATGCTCCCATGATGCCATGGTTGAAAGGGGAGACATTTTGTGTCCATCTTAACTGGTTCTGCTCTATTTGCTGAATGTTTTAATAATTGTAAATTATATTAGCTAAAATACACATAGTTGGACAGAGGACATAAAAAAGTTAAAACTTAAAAAAAAAAAGTTTAAAATGTAAAAGTACAGCAGCAAGATTTCACTGTTGCAATACCCAAGACATATTAAATAACATAGGCTTGCTTAGCCCGCATGCTCCACCAAAAGCTTCAAATTTGCCTTTAAGTTATTTTAAATACATACAGTATATATTCAATGCTCACTCCAAATACATCACCTATTTTCTTCTCACATAGAGAATGCCTATGGAAAATGAACCCTCATTGTGGCCTATTTTTAATTGCTAGACTGACTAAACACATCAATGTCACAATGAGTAACACCAGCTGAAGTACTGCTGCTTGCTGCATTAAATTAGGGGATCGTCCTATTTTATTTCACTATCATGTAGGCTTTGTCAACACATCTACTGCTAAATGGAAGAGTCTGCATTTCTTATGACCATACACATGCAATATACTCCCATGATGCCATAGTTTAAAGGGGAGACATTTTGTGTCTATCTTAACTGGTACTGCTCTACTTGCTGAATATTTTAGTATTGGAAATTAAATTAGTTGGACAGAAGAAATTAAAATAAAAAAGTACAGCAGCAAGATTTCATTGTTGCATTATTCAAGGCATTACGTGACATAGGCTGGCTCAGCCTGCATGCTCCACCTAAAGCTTAAAATTTGCCTTTAAGTTGTATTTATTACATACAGTATATGTTCAATTCTCACATCACCCATATTCTTTTCTCATAGAGAATGCCCAAGGAAAATAAGCCCTCATTGTGGTCTATTTTTAATTGCTACACTGTCTAAACACACCAGTGTCATAATGAGTAACACAAGCTTAAGTACTGCTGCTTGCTGCATTAAATTAGGGGATCATCCTATTTTACTTCACTTTCATGTAGGCTTTGTCAACATATCTACTGCTAAATGGAAAAGTCTGCATTCTCTATGACCATACACATGCATAATACTCCCATGATGCCATGGTTGAAAGGGGAGACATTTTGTGTCCATCTTAACTGGTGCTACTCTATTTACTGAATGTTTTAATATTAGAAGTTATATTAGCTAGAAGACACAAAGGTGGACAGCAGTAAAAAACTAAAAAAATGCAAGTTTTCACTGTTGCATTATTCAAGGCATTAAATAACACAGAGTGGCTCAGCCCGCATGCTCCACCAACAGCTAAACATTTCCCTTAAAGTTGACCATGATATATACGGTATATGTTCAATTCTCACTCTATATACATCACCTTATCTTGGCCTATTTTTTAATTGCTAGACTGACTAAACACATCATTGTCACAAGGAGTAACATCAGCTAAATAATTAGGGAATCATCCTTTTTTACTTCACTCTCATGTAGGCTTTGTGAAGATATTTACTTTTAAGTATAAGGGTCTTTGTTCCTTATGACCATAAACATGCGACTTGAAAATTTGCCTTGAAGTCAATTCATGTGCACACAGTATATGTTCAATCCTCACTCCATATACATCAACCATTGTCTCTTCACATAGAGCATGGACATAGAAATGATAATCATTGTGGGCTATTTTTTATTTGCTAACATAGACTGACTCTGCCCGCATGCTCCACCAAAAGCTAACAATTTGCCTCGAAGTTGATACATGTAATACATACAGTGTATGTTCAATTCTCACTCCATTTACATCACCCATTGTCTCTTCACATAGAGGAGGTACATCGAAAATGATAGGCCCTCATTGTGGCCTATTTTCTAATTGCTGGGCTGCCTAAACACATCAATGTCACAATAAGTTATACCAGCTGAAGTATTGCTGCTGAAGTAAATTTTGTGAACTGGAGTGGAGTCACTTTGTGTCAAATATTATATTGCTGACTGTGCACACATGCTTCACCAAAAGCAAAAAATTTGCCTTGAAGTTGATACAAGTAATACATACAGTAAATGTTCAATTTTCACTTAATATACATCACCCATTGTCTCTTCACATAGAGAATTGACATAGAAATGATAAGCCCTCATTGTGGCTTATTTTTTATTTGCTAACATAGGCTGACTCTGCTCGCATGCTCCACCAAAAGCTAAAAATTCACCTTGAAGTTGATACATGTAATACATACAGTATATGTTCAATTCTCACTCCATTTACATCACCCATTGTCTCTTCACATAGAGGATGTACATAAAAAATCATAGACCTTCATTGTGGCCTATTTTTTAATTGCTGGGCGGACTAAACACATCAGTGTCACAATAAGTAACACCAGCTGAAGTATTGCTGCATTAAACCAGGGAATCATCCTAATGTACTTCACTTTCATGTAGGCTTTGTCAACATATCTATGGCTAAATGGAAGAGTCTGCATTTCCTATGACCATTCACATGCATAATATTCCCATGATGCCATGGTTGCAAGGGGGAGACATTTTGTGTCCATCTTAACTGGTGCTACTCTATTTGCTTAATGATTTAATTAGAAGTTATATTAGCTAGAAGACATAAAGGTGGACAGCAGCAAAAAAACAAAAAAAAGCAAGTTTTCACTGTTGCAATATTCAAGGCATTAAATAACAGTGTGGCTCAGCCCGCATGCTCCACCAAAAGCTAATAATTTCCCTTAAAATTTACTTCAATTCTCACTCTATATACATCACCCATATTCTCTTCACATGAAGAATAGAAACCCTTATTGTGACCTTTATTCGGGACTATTGTGTCCCAATGTTTATGTCACATACATGTTCCTCAGCTCTTCTACATCCCTATACTGCCAGCATGCCGCCGTTTGATTAAACCAGTCAGGCGTCCCCATTCATGCTCAGCCTTGCTGCTTTGTGCAGACTGCTAAGTGGGCAGAAACTCGTTCAGAAACCTTCGGGGCAGAAGAAGAACGTTGTGACAAGTATGGCTGTCCTTTCTGTGTCTTTTCACCGCTCTTTAACCCGCCGTCTCCATCTGCTTCCTCCTCGGCATCATCAGCACCAAAAGCATCGCTGTCAGGATCCAGGAGAGGGAGGGCGACCAGGAAGGCAACACACACTGACAGAGTTGTGGGGGAACAAAAAACAGATTTAATGGAGACTTACAGGCAGAAACAAAACAGGTGCAAAAGTCCAGGGTAAAGGAGTGTCCAAGGTTCAGGTCCAGGTTCAAGATGCAAGAAGCCAGGGACATGACAGGAAATCCAGACATGCAAACAGCAACAATGAACAGCAAGCATGGTCTGGATGAAGCACACCTAAATAGCCCCCCTAAGCTAATGAGGAAGGTGTGAGCTCCACCCAGCCCATGCCCGCAGGGAGCCACCTGCTCCCAATCACAGTGCCACCAGCAGGCGGTGATTGGAACAGCCAGGGTCCTAACAGTACCCCCCTCCAAAGGAGCGGCCACTGGACACTCCAGGCCGCCCGGGTACTGTGGCGGCAACACCCCCAGGGTCAAACATGAAAGTGTCCAGCAGCGCAGACTCGGGGTGCAGGGGGATCACCTGAGCGGACTCGGGGTGCAGGGGGATCACCTGAGCGGACTCGGGGCACAGGGGATCACCGGAGCAGACTTGGGGCGCAGGATCACTGGAGCAGACTCAACAGCCAGGGTCCTAACAATCGCTTTCCTTGATCATGCCGGCATTAAGCCTATGCTGGAGTTTTTCAAGTCCAACTCCAAGTTAGGTCTACGGGAAGCTCTGCTAAGGGATTATCGGGGCATTTTTCAGGTAATGGGAAATTTTCTTGAAAAATTATGTAAACGTGAATGTAATGGATCTATTCCTGATTCGTTGGCTTTAATCTTCATAATCCTCCATTCTTCTATACCTGAGCATCAAATATCTAACTCCAGCTTGTCTGACAGCCGAAGCCTCATTAGCGTCCTTTGTGAGCGGAGGAACCGTAACGGGCCGGGAACTCCGCAGAGCTCCGTCTCTCCAGCAATCAAAACCAGAAGATGTCAAGTGGATAGGAACATCTGCAGCCCCTGCTCTGCAACACACACTGAAATCCCCTGCGACAGCTGGAATTAAACTATATATTTAATCTAGTGAATCAAAGAATGCGGGCCTGAGACAGATATATCCCACGCCGACTAACCCTTTCCATGTCTACCGGGCTGGAACAGAGCTCCGGCCTTAAAATAAACTCTGCTAAACTAGGCGGAATAACTGTAAGCTGTTTACGTAGCAGGGGAGGATGTTTTTTTCTGGCGCGCTTCGCTTCCTGTGGATTATGGAACCATATGGGTCTCATGCCTGACAAATATCACTCACAACGCTGGAGTTATCCATTTTTAATGCACAATGATCTCATGTTAAAGGGGACCTGCCACCATTTTTGTCACGTTGGGAAGCAGGGCTGGATTTTCCATTGGACTTGTAAACTTGTGGCTATAACAATTCCAAATGATAAGTCATAATATAAGGAGACCCCCGTTAATACTGGTGACTAGTCCCTTCCCTGTCCCAAATTTGAATCCCTTGGGTGTAACAGCTACAGATCTGAAATGTCAACCTTTTTCTCAGTTTGTTACCAAGTATGTCCATTGAGTGTCCAGTGCTAAAGAGGGATTGGTCTTCTTGTAAAAACCTTAGAGGACCCCTCATGCTCCAAAACAGCTCTGGCCCATTGAGGTGTGAGCGCTAAAAGACCACTGAATGTTGCCTCATATGTGACACTACATGGTACCAGCAGATACTTTAAGAGCCCATTCACACTAGCCACGTGGTGCAAGTTGGATCAGGACCCCCTTGGGGGTCGAATTACTGTTTATCAGGAGTCAACATGTTCACTGAAAGCATCAGACAAGCAGCAGCACTGATACCCTCAAGCGGGTGGGAAGGTAGGAGGGGACATTACACTTACGCCAGCACAACGTCACTTCCAGCAGGATCAGGTTAATGTAATGTCCCCTCCATTTTAACTTCCCACCCCAATTGTGGTGCTTGTGGGGCCCCAGGCAACAACTTTGCTCAGTTGCTGAATCAGGGCCCCTCACACATTTACACCTGACCAAAATGTTTGGACACCCCTGCTCCATATGTGTTGCCCTCCGGACTTTCTCTTAGAATTAATATTGTAACATTTCTCTCTCTCTTTCTTGCAGGTCTGGCTGGATTGGATGCCAAATCAAGTGGGCGCCTCGGAACCAGGGCAATGGTCTACTATATGTCTACCACCATAATCGCAGCTGTGCTGGGAGTCATTTTGGTCTTGGCAATTCATCCTGGAGACCCCAAACTAAAGAAACAACTTGGGAAGGGTCAGGAAAATGATGAGGTGTCCAGCTTAGATGCTTTCTTTGATCTCATAAGGAACCTCTTCCCGGAAAATTTGGTGCAAGCTTGTTTCCAGCAGGTAAGTAAATTCCCATTTATCAATGAAGGTCCAGAAATACAACATCTCAGCAGCTTGTCTCCTGTTTGACAACTGGTGACCTCCTTTTTATCATCTCATGTGAATGAAATACCTTCCTGAGGTGTGTTATCTGTAATATTTAAAGTTTTAAAGTTTACATGGAGCTGTTAATGTAGTTAGCGAAGACCTACTGTACTCCTAATGGTTCCGTGTAGTGGAGCCGAACATGTGTTGCCTAGATGGACCTTTACCTTTAGAAGAATCTGTTTGGTAATATAACCAGTTAGAAAGTTTTTTTCAAAAAGAGGCCTGTTAGTCCGTCCATTCTGCCAACAAGGCGTATCTAGTGAGGACAGTGGGGTGCTGTAACACAGGGCAGTGTGAGTGGGTGCACTACCATGACTAGGTTCTTTTGGATGCTCAATGTACCCCGTCTTTATGGCTCCACACAAAACTTGTTCCTCCACCTCCTGAATTTCCACTTCACTACACTACAGTGCTATATCAGCCATGTCCAGAGCCCATGTCTACCAAGTTGCCTATCATGATATCTCATGGACAGAGCAGTTCTGGCATGGCTGACTAGACCAGACATCTACATATGACCAGTAGGCCTTCACAAAGCTCATATCTTCTTCTCTTCTTCCCAGATTCAGACCGTGAGCAAGAAAGTTGTGGTGGAAACCCCAGTAGAGGAGCCGGCCAATGTGACAGAGTCCTTCATGACCTTGATAAACGACACTTTGGTCAAGATGAATGACACCGTGATCACGACGACGGAGGAGATAAAAAAATTGGAGTACAAAGACGGGATGAATGTGCTGGGTATGTTCTTCTGTCAATCACATTGTTAGAATAGATTGGTATGTTGTAGCTATTATTTTACAGCTGTAACGGAGGGGTTAAGGGATGATCTTGGTGAGCCTGAAGGAGTAAGGGTATGTTTCCACATCCGTCGGGACCCAATACATTAAGTGCAGTTCTTGGCGGGATGCTGCGTTCTCACGGCGCTGAGCCGTTCCGCTGATGCAGGGGTTAATGTAGTGGAGTGTCTGAACAGAGCTTCATTGAGAAGCAAAGAAAGAAGTTGACTGTAATATTTGATTATTGACCAATGAGTGACCCCCGCTGTTCTCTGCCTGCAGGTGTGATTGGTTTCTTCATTGCATTTGGCATTGCCATGGGAAAGATGGGGGAGCAGGCCCGGCTGATGGTGGAATTCTTCAGCATCCTCAACGAGATTGTCATGAAACTTGTGACTATGATCATGTGGTAAGTTGATGGACAATTGTAGTCTTCTGAGGCAGTTTTGTACCCCCACTTCCTCTACATATAACTTGTCGCCCTGCCCAATAAACATGGTTCCATTTACTTTGAGCCGAGTAGGAGTTCACATATAGATTGGTACTTAGTGATGTCACTGGTGTCTATGAATGGGTTGGATAGTCCTTACTGATGTCACTGGTGTCTATGAATGGGTTGGATATATCCTTAGTGATGTCACTGGTGTCTATGAATGGGTTGGATAGTCCTCACTGATGTCACTGGTGTCTATGAATGGGTTGGATAGTCCTCAGTGAGGTCACTGGTGTCTATGAATGGGTTGGATATATCCTCAGTGATGTCACTGGTGTCTATGAATGGGTTGGATATATCCTCAGTGATGTCACTGGTGTCTATGAATGGGTTGGATAGTCCTCAGTGATGTCACTGGTGTCTATAAATGGGTTGGATATATCCTCAGTGATGTCACTGGTGTCTATGAATGGGTTGGATATATCCTCAATGATGACACTGGTGTCTATGAATGGGTTGGATAGTCCTCAGTGATGTCACTGGTGTCTATGACTGGAGAGGCTACACTGTGTCGTGGGTTGAATCCTCACACTTTGCTCTTGAAGCCTCGTTGCCCCAGATTTTTATCCTTCTGATGGACGTTTTGACTTCCGCTCCCCATGAATGAGTTCCATTGTGTCCTCAGCTCTCATTGTTCGGCTCAGATTCACCTGTTGCCAACATCCTGAGGATGAATGAGATGCTGCAATTGGCGACAAGTTCCTCGGTTGGACTTGGTCGCCGGTTGAACAATGACCATCCTGTCTGAGGTTAGAAGTCACCTTCAGGCCCAGAATTTCCTCACCGCTGATGGCGGGTCCATTGTCAGCTTTTGCGAAAGCAGCAGACGCAGACAATGAGGTCTCTGGGGAGATCCTGGACTGGATACAGGTGGACAGGTTCCATGTTCTCAGAGGAAGCAAGCTGAGGAACTGTCACCGCCAAGGATCTCTCCATAAGATGAGAGAGAACAATGTGTTCTCAAATTCACAAGTGGCAACGTTCTTCCTCCGCTCTGGAGTCACATCTGCTTCCTTATTATCATTCATGTTCAGGATTCAGGTGATCTTCAAGGTTGGCCGGATTTGTGGACCTGAATACCACACCACCTGCCGATCATACACCATACACCTTTAGATCTCTCTATGTAGAACTATGTAGTGCCGGGTCCTCTGCGATTGAACACAGGTAGACTTGATGGTTTAGAAAGTCCCTCATATTACATGGTTTAGGTAAAACAAAAGGAGATCTTATGGAAATCTGACAGAGAAATCTAAAGCCCCCCATACACCTTACAATCTTTCCATACAATTTCTGTACAATCAACTTTTCTTCTACCAAAACCATGTAATAGGAGGACCTTTCTAAGCCTTCCAATCACTATGTATTCTATCAGGGAGGCCACTATACTACACAGTTGTTGGTAGATCTAATGGAGATTGTATGGATCGATCTTAAGGTGTATGGGGGGCTTTAAGGTGTTTGGGGGCCCTTATAAAGTTTTCACTCATCCTGATGTATGATCATTTGAACCTCCATGGTCCCAAACATTTATGTTTATGTACTGTATATATATTCAAAAATAAGCTGATCTGCATACAGGCCCGTTTCTTGCAATTAGGGGTCTCCATGCGAAGAATTCGCACGGGGCCCCCTGTTGCTGATTTGTTGAGTCTGGGGGATGGTGGCACAGGGTGCTATCGCCAGCCGGCAGAGGTTGTTTAGCAGGGGGTGCCATAGAGGGCATCAGGTGCCCTATGCTCTTGCATACTCTGCATAGTGGGAGAAACGGCCCTGTCTAAATATAACCAAATGAACCCAATTATACTAGAATAAAACTAGAGAAACTGAATGACTAGTTAAAGCACAGAAGCATACAGCAAATGGGATTTTTGTTTCTCTCTCATGTTGTTCTTGAATAAGATTAATTCATATTAACATTAACATATTTTAATTACATTATATCTTCAGCCTCTTTGGTGATGATACCATGTCCAGGGGCTTTGCAATTACCGTATATACTAGAGTATAAGCCCAATGAATTTTTTTCAGTAAATTTTCAGTGCTAAAAAATTTGGCTTATACTCAAGTATATACGGTAATTGCAAATCCCCTGAAGGATCATTTTAAAATAACTTCTTGAAACAAAAGCACATGTGATGTATGTAAGGCTATGTCCCCACTAGGGCGACCTGCCGCGATTCCAATCTATCTGGGAGCTAACGATCTCCCACGATTAGAATCACGCCAGTTACTGCAGGCAGAAAGGGGGGGGGACAGTTTTGGGCTGGCTCCCCGATCTCCCACTCTCTCTTTCTCTCTCTCTCTCTGTCCCTCCTCTCCCCCTCTCTCTTTCTCCTCCCCCCACTCTCTCTGTCCTCCCCCTCTTTCTGTCTATCTCTGTATCTCTCTGTCCCTCTGTCTATCTGTGGCTCTCTCCCTCTTGTCTCTCCTCCTTTGATTCTTCCTCTGTCCTCTCCCTCCTGTCGCTCCCTCTGTCTCTCTCCCCTTGTCTCGTCCCTCTGTCCCTCTCGTCTATCTCCATCATCCCCCTCTCTCTGTCTCTCCCTGTCCCTCTGTCTCTCCCTCTGTCCCTCTCCCTTTGTTTCTTCCTGCCTCTCTCCCTCTGTCTCTCGTACTCTGTCTCTCCCTCTGTCCTCTTCGCTCGCCCCTCTGTCTCCTCCCCTCGTCTGTCTCTCCCTCTGTCCTCTTCTCTCTCCCTGTCCATCGTCAGCTTCTCTCTCCCTCCTGTCCTGTCTCTCCCTCTGTCTCTCTCTCGGTCCCCTCCCTGTCCCCCCCCCCCATCTCTCTCTCTCTCTCCCCCATCTCTCTCTCCTCTCTCTCTCTCTCTCTTCGGTCCTCTCCTCTCTGTTCTCTCTCTTCCCCCCCCATCTCCCTCTCTGGCCCCCCCCCCCTCTGTCTATCTGTGTCTCTCTTCCCTCTGTCTCTCCCTCTGTTTCTTCCTCTGTCTCTCCCTCTGTCTCTCCCTCTGTCCCTCTCTCTCTCTCTGGCCACCCCCGCTCATTTTCTGCGATATCGCAGCCGGACGGGCCCCCCCTCAGGAGCGTTGCACATCCCCCTCTGTCCGGCTCGTGCGCATCGTGTCCCCTGTCTTGCAATTCTCCCGTGGCGGCTGGGGCGTGTGGTTGCCAAGCGCGGTCCACAGGTGCGGCACGTGGGCCGATGGTCGTGCGCCGTGGTGGTGCTCGGTCCGCGGTGCCCCGCCTCAGCAGTTTGTGTTTAGATATGAACATGTCACATTCATTATCTTCATCATTACTAAAGATAGTTGTGCTATTTTCGGCTGTGTGTTGGGGGAGGGGGGACCTGGAGCGCTAATTTGTGCTCTTGGGAACAAAAATGAAGCAAAATGATATGAAATTAAACGCTCCCCATTCATGCCGCTTGATTGGCTGTGGACTTCGGTGGAGTGGAGCCCAGCACCGAGCGCGGATTATGAAGCAGTGTTGGTTCTTCCCCTAGTACCCCTCTCCCTAGCTATGCAGCCCCCTATTAGCTGTACTCACCCCTCTCCTGTTCTGAGAATTCTAGTATGTACCCCGACCCCATTAGAAGTTCAATCTATTTTTTTTTTTGGATAAGTAATTTACATTCCAAATTTTCCACTCCAAAAGGCAACCTTTCATAGTTATTAATGTTTCCCTGCAGGTAACCAAGTGACAATAATTGTGTACATTAACAATAAAAACTTTTACATCAGTGTATACATGATAAAGTGAAGTTGTTTGTACAGCTGATTGTGTTCGAGCTTTAATAAACTTCAGTTGCGGTACAGATCACATCACTGTCACCAGCTACTGTCGCACATTTCAAGCAGAACTAGGGGGGGGGGGGGCTGCAGCTCTCTCCCTCCCTGGTTACTATGCAGATGCACAGAGGCTTCTGTCAGGACTGGGAACACAGGACTGGGCCCCCTTAGATGGCCTGATGGCAGTTGGTGTACTTTGCCTTCCCCCAGACCAATCCTGGTGTTCCTCTCCCGGTTCTGCAGCCCCCCTACCAGCTGTCCTCACCACCCTTCTGTCCTTGAACTCAGTAGAGCAGTAAAGAACTATGAATCCCAGCATACTCTGGTCACCTGGCACTCACAATGATGTCCCTGTATCACACTGTTGAGCAGCCAGGACTCGTAATTCTCTACTCCCAGAAGTAGAGGATGGAGGAGCGGTGAATGCAACTGGTAGGGGGCTGCGGGGATGGCAGGTCTTCCAGATCAGGCATTGTTTGATACCTATGTTCTAGGGCAGTGGTTCTCAACCTTTTTAGATCTGCGACCCCGGAAGTGAGCTCACAAAGTGTCACTTCCTGTACTTGTAACATGTAAGTGCAGGTGCAGAGTGTCACTTCCGCATTCCAAATACCAGAAGTCACACTCTGCAACGTCACTTCTGGCACAATCAGGTAAGTGTCCCCTCCCTTATATTTTGTGCAAATGATGGGCGCCGTGGGAAGTTAGGCGGGAGAGTAATGCCCCATCTGTCCTCAGTAAGGACAGGGGGGCATTACTTTTCCTGATAACTTACTAACCGCTTGTGAGTATCAGCGCTGCAGCTTGTTAGGAGCAGCTCTGATGTGTCCTGAGAACTTGGCGACCCCAGTGGTCATTCGTCCCCACCCACGGGTTGAAAACCACTGGAGGATCGCTTAGTTGACTGTTGACTCCACTGTCATACATGTGATGTGTTTCACCCCCAGGTACTCCCCGCTCGGTATTGCCTGTCTGATCTGTGGGAAGATCATCGCTATTAAAGATCTGGAGCAGGTGGCCAGGCAGCTGGGAATGTACATGGTTACCGTCATCGTCGGACTGATCATCCATGGAGCCATCTTCTTGCCATCACTGTATTTCATCATCACCAGGAAGAGCCCGTTCCCCTTCCTGGCTGGGATATTCCAGGCTTGGATCACCGCCCTCGGTACAGCCTCCAGGTACGCTATCTCCATCTTTGTACTCCCATCTTTGCTAGGAAAAGTTATGCACATTGGTTGACTAGGGGGCAGTGTCGGCGCGATAGGTGAGCCATGGGGGGCCAGGCCCACCCAGTCAGGTCTGTGTGCCCGCTCGATTTGGCGCCCTACCTGCACCCGTCTGACCTGTGTTCCCCATGCCACCTTTAGGGACACTATGATTGGGATTGGGATTGAGGTGGACTTTGAGACAGTACAGCAAAATAACTAGGTTGCATGTTGTTTTGGACCTTGCTTTGACCACTGTGGCATGGTCATTCACAGAGATCTTCCCACAAAGTTGGAACCATGAAAACGTCAGTGTATCCGGAAACATTCTGAGTTTCTTTCAGAGAAAATAAAAGATCAAGCCCCACCCCTGAGGAGCAGCACCACCCCCTGAGGAGCAGCCACACCCCTCAAGAGCCATAATCACTTCACCACCATTTTTTACAATGAGGGGCCTTCCTTCTAGAATAGACATACAGATATTGCCTATGCTGCTCATCACTAGTATCCACTGCAGAGAGGACACTTCCCATTCTGATGCGCAGCCACACCCAGGGGCGGTCCTAGGGAGATCGGCACCCTGGGCGAGCACTCCGTCTGCCTCCCTGGCTGTCAAGTCTCCTCTACTCCTCCCTCCCTGGTACTCCTCCCTCCCTGGCCTCCTCATGCCTTGATGCTGGGGAACAGAGAGGTTCTTCTGGCTCTTGGGGGCAGGGGGCTGTTTTGCTGAAAAAGGTGGATGACCTCCTTCCTCACAGAGAGCCTATTGTCACAGCAGCATCCAAACTGACCAACCCCCCCCCCCCCCCCCCCTCCGCTGACTAAGATGGGCAGTACGGGCAGATGTTGCCCTGGGCAACCAACCCTATGTAAAACCGCCACTGGCCACACAGATCTGTTTAAAATTCAGACGCCCCGCGGTGTTGCCTGAGGTGTGTCCATTAAAGATCAATTTCCGCGTCTTTGTAGTAGTAATTAATAGGGTGCGTTTCCGCCAATGCGCCCTATACCATGGGCAAACGGCCTGCAAGTCGAGGGCAAATTGTCTGCCATGTGTCTTTTTTCGGCACATGTCCAGAATAGGGACCTCAGGCTCAGGCACATGACCTCAGGCTGAGGCTCCACTACGTTTAAAAAATCGCACCACGAGGGTATTATTATTATTATTAACATTTATTTATATAGCGCCAGCATATTACGCAGCGCTGTACAATACATTAGAGTGGAGATACAACACAGTATAACACACAGGTACAGGTAATGACACAGGAGGAGTAGAGGATTGGGGGGGGTACTCTCCCATTCAAATAAATTGATGCGCATACAAAAGACATAGCAAAGCGCAGTGGCCGCATGGAGTTGCGTGGCAGAGCCTCGGCCTATGAGATCCTATGAGAGGAAGTGGGTTGAATGTTGCCAGCCATTGGTCTGAGGACAACTGTCAGCGGAAGATTGAAGCTGGGTATTTCAGAAGAAACCGGTTGGATTTTTTATTAGGCTTTTCATTTGTAGATGTTATTTCTGGCTGAACTTTTTGTTTTTGCGTGGCTTCATTGAACAATTTTTTTCGGATCCAGCCTTGAGCGTATAAGACAAAGGAAACAAAGAGAACAAGGCCCCGCTTCCCTTCCAACATCAGTAACATACGTTAATGGCCTCACAAGGTCACCCCTCGCTCCTCGCTGGGAAGTTTGGAAGCTGCTGGTTTAGTAACTGGAGACGTCCCATAACTGATACTCTGCAGCTGGAGGGTAGGAGGCCCGACTAGTAGCTGGAAGTTACCGGGTGTTTATTTTATTTGGCAACAGCAGCACAATCTGCTCCTTCTTCTCTGCGCTGCCTTCACCGGCTTCATTTCATTTCACGGTTGGCGCTCGCAGGTAATCTTCCCAAACATCTCCAACGCAAATAATTTCAGGTTCAGATAGTTCGAATCCTGAGAGGTTTGGAGGTTCTACTTGTGAGGTATAATCCCGTATCCTGGTCAGATGTATCCATCTGTGTGGCTGCGGCCCGCACCGCCCGGCCCACGTGCGCGCTGTATGTTCTACACGTCGGCAGAGACTAAGCAGGCGAGGACGCATCTGCTTCCTATCCATCGCATGGCGGTTCCTCTCCATCACAACGGATCTGGGAGATTCCACAAATGTTGTCCAGAGGTGCAATGTGCAGAGAGACGATGAGGACAACAGATACAAAGTTCTCAAATAAAAGTTAAAAAATGTAATGTTTACGTCAAAATGTTCAATTTTCATTCGAAATTTCTGTTTAAAGTTACAACTTAATATAACTTTTTTGTATTTAATAACTATAAAACATATACAATGGCCCACCCTATGGAATGAGTACAGAGGTCTCCCTGACCTATTGCTAAAGGGTTAAAAAATACATTAATTAAATAATTAAAAAAACAAATTAAATGAAAAGAGTAAAAAGATTAAATCAAATAAAGAACATACAAACAATGTCCCTCACTGTAATCCATTCTGCATTTATGTTCTTCGAAGATGGTGTACAGGTCCAGGCCAGGGCGGAGCAGAAGCACTTGCTCAGCCCTTCAGTAACCTGTTGGGCATTTGCATTAGCATGGGACTTTTTCCCATGCTACTGCTCATGTCTGCACAGTTCACCGGTGGCGAATATTGATCAACATGACTGCAGGCAAACTGTATGGGTCTGGGCAATTTTAGGCATGGGAAACCTGGGCCCAGGGCGGCATCATGCCAGATGCCTCCCCCTCTCCCCTATCTGCTGGCCCGCCTATCTGCACACATGCCCAGGGAGTGAGAAGGAGTAGAGGAGACTCACCTCCTCAGTGCTCGCTCTCCCCCAGAGTGGAGATGCTTTCCCGTGTAGGTGGGGTAAGGATGGGGGGTGAATAGAGTCCATACCAAAGTCAGGGCTGACTTTGCTCAAGAGCACTCCCCCCCCACCCGCGGAGAGAGGTGAGACTCTGTGGAGGGGGTCAAACAGGGTGCCCAGGGTGCTTATCTCCCTAGGACCGCCCCTGGGGGTGGTGCAGTTGCGTGTGTAACTTTGAGTTACCTCACCCGTGGAAATGTTTATCAGCACAAGGCTACACTACTTTTTTTGTGCCCGCGGTTGACAAGCGTCAGAACCCTGTAGTGCAGCCGCCCCCTGTATTCCCCTATGGAAAATCACATGCCAGTCAGAGGCGTGGCATATGCCATGGATTTACAATGCCTAGCTGGGTGTTGTCGATCTGGTGGCGTCCCATGGTCACACCAGAAGCACATACCAGTATGTGAAGTTTGCTAATGTAAAGTATAGGACACGGTATTACCAACATGGCGGATACCGCCCCCCTGAACTCTCTGAAACAATGGGCAAACCATGGGCGGCCGCTATGGACATGTCATGCCAACGTGTCTATAACGCCACACATGGTTTCTGGGACTGCCTAGTGTACACCCCTTGTAGTTTACCATGACCAATATTTTGGTCGGCCCTGTAGGGATATTTTCAATTTCCAAGAGTGGGGTGTGGCACTTGATTATCAGATTGACCCCAAAGCTACACGCACCTGGTGTTACACTAGGGTACACCCAGCCTTAACCACAGGAGACATCCAAGGACATGCGCAGTAGAGTAGGAAATCTCTGGTAGGTTATGGGTGAAGGAATGAGATGGGTCACCTAAACATTGAGGGATCTCATATTCATGTAGTCAGCATAAAACCATTTTGTTTTTGTCATTGTGGTGTACGCAGTTTAAATTTCATGTACTGTTGTCTTGTTGTTGTAGCGCCGGCACCCTGCCTGTCACCTTCCGTTGTTTGGAGGAGAACCTGGGCATCGACAAGAGGGTGACCCGATTCGTGCTTCCTGTCGGGGCAACAATCAACATGGACGGGACAGCTCTGTATGAGGCGGTGGCCGCCATCTTTATCGCTCAGATGAATGGAGTGGTGCTGGATGGTGGACAGATAGTGACAGTGAGGTAAGTCATAGATAACAAGCTCAGGTTTGGAACATTTTTGTGGATTTAGAACATTGTAGGCTAGCACAATTCCTATAGGCCAGTGAAAGAATTAGATTGGTCCTTCTAGACGATGTCTTATGTAAATCCAGAAATAGGTTCTACTAGCTAGCTAGGAAATGATGAAGAAATCTGTTGGCGTCACTCTTGTATTATTTTGTTTCCAAGCTTGACAGCGACGTTGGCCAGTGTGGGGGCGGCCAGTATCCCCAGCGCGGGTCTGGTTACCATGCTTCTCATCCTGACGGCTGTAGGATTGCCCACCCAGGACATCAGCCTGCTCGTCGCTGTGGACTGGTTATTGTAAGTATAAATGTCCTCACCCTTATGTCCTAACATATGTGACCCTATGCTAAAGCTGCTCAAGTGGGCATTCCTTTACTTCTGCAGGGTGCACCAAGGGTCAGGGTCTGGTGTCCTGGTGTCCAGGATTTACCTCTGGCACCTCCAATGCAAACAGTTACACCTGGTGGCAGAGCATTCGATAGGCCCTCCATCACAGCGGGCGCCTCCCTGCTAGTCAGGGAGACCGCTAGGAACGGGTACTCACTGTTGCCTCTCGCCCGGACCTTCTGTCCTTCATCAGAGCTGCACCCCCTTACTCCAGTGGGGTGAACTAGGAACAGCTTTAACCATTGCCTTGCAGCCAGGCCTGGAACTCTTCACCCCATAGCATCTCCATCATCCTTTGAGGCGGGCCCCAACACAGCGTCTTGTACACTCCCATTAAAGTCCATACAACCACTGCCAAGTTGGTGTAAGAACTGGTAATTATTGATGTTGGTTTAGATACAGTCCATCAGTTCTGTGCCAGCCAAGTGGAAGATGCCATTGCCTGTGATCAGTTTCTGGCCTAGCCCTCACTCCTCCCAGTGTCAGTCTTCAGGACTAGGGCACCCTTGCCCCTAGATGGGGACAAGGGATGTCTGTAATCACATCTTTGATAGATAGTGGCCTGTGGCTCCGCAGACATGCGATGTCCGCCTCCCACAGGAACCAACAGGGCACCTTTCTCTGCCCTCTCCACCAAACAGGACACACATGGAAGACCCTGGCCCCACCCATAACTAGGACTTTTAGGAGCTAAAAATGGCTGGGCACTCCCATATGACTTGGTCACAGTAACATCATCATATTCAATATTTTCCACATTAACCCTAGAAACATGTGACATACACATAACACAGGCCACTCTCCTACATCTTACACCATCACCTACCTCTCTGTGATGCCTCTTCTTTTCCCACTCTTCCAAGGGACCGAATGAGGACCTCCGTCAACGTGGTGGGCGACTCCTTCGGCGCCGGCATAGTTTACCACCTCTCCAGGGAAGAGCTGGAAAATCTGGACAAGCAGCACGCCCAGGAGGCCGAAATGACCAAGACTCAGTCCATCTATGACGACATGAAGAACCACAGGGAGAACAATTCCAACCAATGCATCTACGCGGCGCACAACTCTGTGGTGGTCGACGACTGCAAGGTACCCTTCACCTTTATGGATATCGAGACGTGTATATAGACTGCATGCTCCTCCCCTGCATCTGCATGAACTGTGTATCTGCTGTGTGGTCGTGGTGTATACACCCGGGCCGGGTCACCCCCAATATACCGGATGAGGCTTGGAGGGCAACTTTGTATCATTCTTTGTATTTAGAAAAGTGTGTTCATTATAAACTGCTACAATGTATCATGGAAGGGGAACAGGGAGCAAAGCATTGTGGGAAATCCAATACAAAAGTGTGCAACTAATCAGTGTGTATAATGTGACACAGTCGGCATTAAGTAACCGCTCAGCTCAGGCGTGCGGAAACTGGTGACATAAAATTATTCCACTGAAAACAAGTATATATATAAAATTAAGACCGGGGGGTGGGCTCCTCTAGTGGTTTGTATACACAGAGTGCAGGGGACAGGGGTATGTATACACAGAGTGCAGAGGACAGGGGTATGTTTACACAGAGGGAAGGGGACAGGGGTATATATATATACAGAGGGCAGGGGACAGGGGTATGTATACACAGAGTGTAGAGGACAGGGGTATGTATACACAGAGTTGCTGGGGACAGGATATGTAGTACAAACAAGTGCAGGAGACAGGGATAGGTATATAGATGATAGTGCAGCAGGACAGGGGTATGTATACACATGAGTGCAGAGAACAGGGGTTTATTGTAATGAGCATTCAGAGTGCAAGAGGAG
>CM070041.1:66970100-66984979 GCA_036250615.1 Ptychadena robeensis | reverse complement strand
CCCCGCACTACATAGCAGTGATATATACCATCCAATCACTATGTATTCTATCAGGGAGGATACTATACTACATGGTTGTTGGTAGATCTAATGGAGATTGTATGGAGTGATCTAAAGGTGTATGAAGGGCTTTGGTAGTTGCATTTTATTTTTGTACATTTGTATATAATCTGATATTGTTATTATCGACATTTTCATTGACAAACAATACGATGAACCTTGGTCAACCCATACTCTCAGTCAGGGGGTGCTCTTGTAGAGATGGTCGAATTTTTCTGACTTTGTGAGCTGATTGCAAAGCCCCTGAACATGGTATCCTCACCAAAATTGCAGGAGATGTAGAGAAGGGTTGTGGAAACATTGACACAAAGTTTGCTCTAGCATGTGTAGTTTTTGCATAAATTAAGTTCAACTCAAAGTTGAAATTTCGACTTGACTTTGAACTTAATTTATGCAAAAAAAATTTGTGTTGGAGCAATACTTTTTTTGTAGTATATCCCCAACCCTTCTCTACATCTGGTGTGGGGATGATATCATGTTCAGGGGCTTTGCAATTAAATCAAATTATTTTTGAAAAACAATTCGCCCATCTCTTGTGCTTTGACTGTGCTAAGTTTGGGGGGCACGATGTGTGAGGAGGTACATTTTGTTCTGTAATGTACTCTGAATTCTTCATATCCATTGCACGATATCAGCTGTATTTTTTAATACATTAAACTTCTTTGCTCGATCCTCCTGCTTGTCTTGCTGTGTGTCTCCTGGAGCTCGCTTGGGGCCTGTGTCACTCTGCTGTACCGTATTGCATGCCACCGATATGCTTCCTGCTTGCCTCTGTCTGCATGGACTATACTAACCTTGATTTCTGATGCCTCTGACTTATAAAGAAGACATTGTGCTATGGTGATTAGTGAGATGTAGACACACACATTAAATATGCTCATACATGCTGCGCACCTACACACACTTCAGTGGTTTCAGGTGCCCATTGGCACATTACAGCAGATAGTCTATTACCATATAGTCATTTTATAGAATGTACATGTATGAGGCCACAAGCCCTGGTCTTTTGGTCTTCTGCTTCCAGGGTAGGGACACTTCAAGGTACTGGTAGGGCCTGGGGAAATGTTACATGGGTGGTTGCCCATTCGAAAAATGGCATGCCAATTATATACCTCTGTGGTCATGTGTAAGCCATGGATGAGTACAGAAAGTTTGGAATTTAGAGGATTATTGGCCAACTTGGTCATTAGGTTTCCAGATGTCTTCTTTGGGCTTGACCAAACTGTTAGGCCATGTCCCCACTTGAGTGACTTGCCGCAATTCTAATGCTGGCACCCAGTGATCTCCCACAGTCTCCCCCGATTAGAATCAGCACAGAGATCACTGGCACTTGCAAGAAATAAGTTGGGTGGTAGCACAGGACATCTTGCCCCACCCCAGTGGCGTAGGAACCACTATAGCAGCCATAACAGTGCTATGGGGCCCATATTGACAAGGGGGCCCACCACTCCTGGAAGGGCAGGGATTGGAGTGACAGGTTGGAATGGGGGGGATAAAATTTTTGCTTTGGGGCCCACTCATTTCTAGCTACACCCCTGCCCCACCCCGCCTGATCTCCCCTATAGACAGTGAATGGGCATGGTTAAATTGACATGTGATTTTTAACAACGCCCATGCAGCTCGGCAGATCGTGGCCAAGCGTGGATGTGGGGGTAAGCCCCATTAAATACATGGCAGCGATCATCGCGGCGCGATTTAAATCGAGCAGAGGGTAATTGGCCATGTGGGGCAAGCCCTTAGAGAAATTAGTCAACTCCGCTTGCCATAAGAGATGGTATGAGGGCTTGACCCCCCTTGAGCCATCATCCACGACGATTGCGGGTGATTGCTCATGTATTTGAATGGGGACATCCTCACATCTGAGGTTGGCCCCGCTCAGGCATGGCCACGGTACAGCCCACGATCTCTTTCTATGCTTTCGGCACTAATTTACCAAATACGATCTATTTCAGGCACGATATATACAGGCATAATGCACATCTACACACTCAGGAACCTGCGAGGCCCTACAGGAGGAAACACACTACACCTCAGGTAGTGAAGGGCCTATGTTTTTTTCCTTTTACACCCAACCCTAACCCTGATCATTTTTAGGTAACACTGGCCAACAACGGCAAAACGGCAGACTTCAACGCTGTCGTGGAGGAGACTCAGGAAGCGTAAGCGTCCGGAAAAAGCCCACCGCCGCAGCCCGTCTTCGCGAAGAGAGTCAACTTACAGTACGGCATGACTATCTCATTAACTTACCATTAACCCCCCACAATCATCTCTACTGCCACAGCACAGAATTACCTTCTCCGGGCCTCCGCGTTTCGCAATATGCACAAAGGGAAATACTTCAAATTTCGGGGTGTCGAGAATGTACGAGCGAGCTCGCACCTCTATTCATGGACTCAGGTAACACAAATTGAATAAATAAAACCTGCAGCACCGGGAAAAGTTCTGCCCACAGAACAGTGTTCACTACTTTCCGTTCAATGGTTGATGTCAGGATCTTCGCTCTACATAGTATTACATAGCTCTCGGTGACCATGTTTACACAGCGCGTACTACTGAGCTTGTGTATCTGCATATTACGTCAATGCTTCTAAACATTTTCCATATCATGTCTCATTACTGTTTTATCAAACTCTGCTCATTTCTGACCAATAATTACAAGGTTTCCTCGAGACCACTCCCACTTTAGCAAGCACAGCCCCCTAGGGGCTCGAAACTTGTCTTGTGAAAATAGGGACTACTTATAGAGATGGTCGAATTTTTCAACTTGCTAACTTTGTGAGCTGATTGCAAAGCCCCTGAACATGGTATCATCACCAAAACTGCTGGAGATGTAGAGAATGGTTGGAAGAACATTTGAAAAAAAAAGTTTTGCTCTAGCACATGGAGTTTTTGCATAAATTAAGTTCAAAGTTAAAGTCGAAATTCCGATTTTCGAAATTTTGACTTGATTTTGAACTTAATTTGTGAAAATACTATTTTGGTTAGAGACATACTTTCTTTTTTGGAGTATACCCCCAACCCTTCTGTAGACCCCCAGCAAGTTTGGTGATGATACCATGTTCACGGGCTTTGCAATTAAGTCGAAACCGTCAAAATCAAAAATTCGACCATCTCTATATCTAACTAGGGATCTCTATGTGTTCTATAGAATAGCGACCTCTTCCTTAACGAGGACAGTCTTCCTGTTTGTTTCATTATATATATATGGACATATCTTCGACACTGCTTAAAGAGTACTACCTTAGCTGCCTAATATTACAGATTTGTATATATACATATGATCCTTATCTGAGAGTTTATTTATATTTAAATCAATATTATCATTTATGTCTGTTGTCTTTAAGGTTCTGTAGCTCCTTTAGGTCTAGGAATCGATGGCTCGAAGCACAATGTTTATAGTCGCTTGTGTTTTCCGTTATTTTACTACATAGATACGGTTTACAGTTCTCATGGTTACTGAAGCACATACGTAAATGTTTATTCTACTTCCAAGTGGCAGCAACCAAGAAGCATCTCCATCTCCATTTTGTGTTGGTTTGACATGGTGTTAACATGGCGGCCATGGGTTACTGAACTGGAGAACTAGTGTTGGTGACTTTGGTTGGTTGGTTTGTTTCTTCATGTACATGGCAACCAATCAGAACATCTTTCTTTAGAGGATAAAATTCGTTGGCCATGTCAGCTAGATTCACATTTTCCGAGAGGCAGTTACCCATTGCAACCAGGAAACATCTCCATCTCCATCTTGTGTTGGTTTCACTGAAATGGTGGCCATTGATTAAATTGGTTTACTCGAGTTCTTCATAAACATGGCAACCAATCAGAACATCTTTCTTTAGAGAATCAAGTGGTCTAGTATCTTCGTTGGCCAAAGTTATCAACCAGAGTTGGTGACTGGTTGGTTGGTGTCTATTGTTTACTTGATTTAGAGTTCTTTATGTACATGGCAACCAATCAGAACACCTTTAGAAGATCAAATGGTTTAGTATCTTCGTTGGCCATGTCAACCAGATTCAAATTTCCCAATAGGCAGCAACCCATTGCAACCAGGAAAGTTCTCCATCTTGTGTTAGTTTTACTGAAATGGTGACCATTGATTAAATTGGTTTATTTGAGTTCTTTATATACATAGCAATCAGAACATCTTTAGAGGAACAAATGGTCTAGTATCTTCATTGGCCATGTCAACTAGATTCACTTTTTCGAGAGGCTGCAACCCATTGCAACCAGGAAACATCTCCATCTCCATCTTGTGTTGGTTTCACTGAAATGGTGTCAACATGGCGGCCATGGGTTACTGAACTAGGGAATTAGTGTTAGTGACTTTGGTTGGTTGGTGACCATTGAGTAAATTGGTTTAATTGATTAAGAGTTCTTCATGTACATGGCAACCAATCAGAACATCTTTAGAGGATCAAATGGTCTAGTATCTAGGTTGGCCATGTCAGCTAGATTCACATTTTCCGAGAGGCAGCAAGTAGATACTAGACCAGATTCACACATGATCTAGTATCTTCATTGGAATGTCAACTAGATTCACATTTTCCGAGAGGCAGCAACCCATTGCAACCAGGAAACTTCTCTATCTCCATCTTGTGTTGGTTTGACTGAAATAGTGTCAACATGGCGGCTATGGGTTACTGAACTGGAGAACTAATGTTGGTGACTTTGGTTGGTTGGTTTGTTTTTTCATGTACATGGCAACCAATCAGAACATCTTTCTTTAGAGGATAAAATGGTCTAGTGTCTTCGTTGGCCAAAGTCACCAAACAAAGTTTGGTTGGTTGGTGACCATTGATTAAATTGGTTAACTTGATTAAGAGTTCTTCATGTACATGGCAACCAATCAGAACATCTTTAGAGGATCAAATGGTCTAGTATCTAGGTTACCCATGTCAGCTAGATTCACATTTTCTGAGAGGCAGCAACCCATTGCACCCAGGAAACTTCTCCATCTCCATCTTGTGTTGGTTTGACTGAAATAGTGTCAACATGGCGGCTATGGGTTACTGAACTGGAGAACTAGTGTTGGTGACTTTGGTTGGTTTGTTTTTTCAAGTACATGGCAACATGTTTGTTTCTTCATGTACATGGCAACCAATCAGAACATCTTTCTTTAGAAGATCAAATGGTCTAGTGTCTTCGTTGGCCAAAGTCACCAAACAAAGTTTGGTTGGTGACTATTGATTAAATTGGTTTACTTGATTAAGAGTTCTTCATATACATGGCAACCAATCAGAACATCTTTCTTTAAATCATCAAATGGTCTAGTTAGCCAAAGTCATCAACCAAAGTTGGTGACTTTGCTTGGTTGGTGACCAATCCATTGACTTAATTGGTTTACTTGAGTCACATGTTCTGAGAGGCAGCAACACATGAGGAGCAAATGGTCTAATATCTTTGTTGGCCAAAGCCACCAACCAAAGTTGGTGACTTTGGTTGGTTGGTTTGGTTGGTGACCATTAATTAAATTGGTTTACTTGATTAAAAGAACATCTTTCTTTAGAGAATCAAATGGTCTAGTATTTTCGTTGGCCATGTCAACTAGAGTCACATTTTCTAAGAGGCAGCAACCCATGAGGAGCAAATGGTCTAATATATTTGTTGGCCAAAGACACCAACCAAAGTTGCTGACTTTGGTTGGTTGGTTGGTTGGTTGGTTTGGTTGCTGACCTTTGATTAACTTGGTTTAATTGATTAAGAGGATCAAATGGTCTAGTATCTTTGTTGGCCAAGTCAACTAGATTCACATTTTCTAGGGTAAGTTGGTTGATAAGGACAGATAAATTATTGGTTGTTATAGGTAGCATAGACTCCATCCTCTGGTCTCCTAATTACAAATACTAGTGAGTGAGTGAGCAGGCAAAAAAGGAAAAAGCAAACCAGGGGTGCTTTATAGTTATATAGATAACAAAAGCCGATGTCATGTGAATCAGAAGCCTAGTATTGTAGAGATCTGCAGCAATCACATCCCTACAGGCATCCCCAAGCATACATCACCCACATCCCTCATTAGATCCTGCAAGGTGATGAGATTCGGTTAGTGGTACCCTGGAGACAGTTGCCATGAAAACCATGCATTAGCACCTGGCTCACCGCAGCGGTACAAGTGTAAGTGATGCCGTCTTTAGATAGCTCAGGTGATTCTACAGCTCACAGAGTACGAAAATAGCCTGAAAAATAGATTTCTTTCCCTATATACAGCAAAGTATCACAGAGAGTTTATTTAAGAAGAATTCAAACAGGTACTCAGAAATGTCACCAATTGTAGACTCAAATCATCTCAAGGTTTCCTGAAGATTTATTGATTGTATCTAAATAATAGAAACCAAAAATATCTAATAGAAAACCACTTGCCATAGTAAGCCCCCCTGCTCTGATGCCATAGAGTCCTGTCTGTTTTTGGTTTCGAATACTTTATTACCTCAATATCCAATCAGAAATGTTATATTCTGGCTACTGCAATTGGTTGAGGTCAGGCCAATAGTTTTTTGGTTCCTGTTCCAGGTTCTGAATATCAGAAATACATTGTTTGGAGGCATTGGAACCATGAGATTCCATGTCTAAAAAAATCCATGAATCTCATTTATGAAAGCGTTTATAGCCTAGGTGCCCAACTTGTGGCCCGAGGGCCACATGCGGCCCTTTGAGCGTTGTTTGGCGGCCCCCCTTGGTCCTTAATTGCAGCCCCCAAAACCTGTTAATGCACAGTGCATAGCAATTCACCTGTGTAGTGGTCACATGCTGGCCCAGCTTTCCTAATCAACTTTGGCTCCTACATCAGTAAAATTGTCAATGTTGATTGGGGAAACCAGGTCTACGTATGAGCGCTGCACCCAGGGGCAGGAGGGGGGGGGGGGTGTGCTGTCAGGTTTTGACTGCCTGTCAGAATCTAGTCCATTGCCCTTCTGAGATATGTCGACGGATGGAGGGTCTGGATGGATGTTATGTGCGGCCATTTAGTAATGCAGAGGCCCTACCTATCAACTCAGTTGCCCACCACTGGTCTATAGCGACCTATCTCTTCTTGAGTAGAATCTCGAACTCCAGATAAAAAGTCCAACTTACACAGGAAGAATACCCACTCCCTTGGAGGTCTCCTGTCTACGGGAGTCGGTATCGCTCTATGAATCAGACCTGGTGTTAAGAGGTGAAATGTGTCAGGGACAAGAAGACCCCCAGGGGAGTCGGCATTCTTGCTGTGTTTGTTATAACTTTGCAATGAAGAAGTTGGACTTGGAGTGCGCAATTCTATATGAGATTTGTGGATTGACTTTGGAGGCGGGTCGTAAGCTGACTCCAGCACCTGGAGCTCCAATTCAGAGAGGAATACCCGAGATTAATGGGGAGTGCGGGTCAGACACTCTTTTGAACCTATTCTTGAGTATAGGTCCGAAACTGAAAACAGGAACCTGATTTCCATACACAACACAATTGTTTAATTCCTAGGAATAGGAGACAATCAAGTACCTTTACATAGAGGGTTTCTCCATGGCCAGTCCTGAAAGACTATGACCAATCCTGAAAATGTCCAACACTTCCTTGATTGGGGCTCATGCCATTGTGCAGGCCAGCTTAGCCTGCCGAATGTTGTATGATATTTCTTTCTTCATTGTTAAAGCACAAATAGATAAAGCACAAGGAACTATGACCAGAAGCACACTATAATGAATTTGTGGACTGACTTTGGAGCTGTAAAAGACTATGACCAATCCTGAAAATGTCCCACACTCAGACTTCCTTGATGAGGGTCATTGTGTTTAGAGGCCAGCTTGCCCTGCCGCATGTTGGACATCCTTTTGAACCTATTCTTGAGTATAGGTCCGAAACTGAGAACAGAACCCTGATACACAACACAATTGTTTTATTTCTAAGGTTAGAATACATTCAATAATATTTACAAAGAGGACTTCTCCATGGCCAGTCGTGAAAGACTATGACCAATCCTGAAAATGTCCAACACTCAGACTTCCTTAATGAGGCTCATGTCATTGTGTATAGAGGCCAGCTTGGCCTGCCACATGCTGGACATCCTTTTGAACCTATTCTTGAGTATAGGTCCGAAACTGAGAACAGGAACCTGATACACAACACAATTGTTTTATTTCTAGGGTTAGGAGACAATTAAGGACCTTTACATAGAGGACTCCATATCCAGACTTCCTTGATGAGGGTCATTGTGTATAGAGGACAGCTTGGCCTGCCACATGTTGGACATCCTTTTGAACCTATTCTTGAGTATAGGTCCGAAACTGAGAACAAGAACCTGATACACAACACAATTGTTTATTTTCTTGGGTTAGGAGACATTCAAGGACCTTTACATAGAGGGTTTCTCCATGGCCTGTCGTGAAAGACTATGACCAAACCTGCAAATGTCCAACACTTAGACTTTCATCATTGTTAAAGCACAAATAGATTAAGCACAAGGAGCTATGTCCAGAAGCACACAATAATGAATTTGTGAATTGACTTTGGAGATGCGTAGTTGAGTGGAGCTCCAACTCAGAGAGGAAGTCAGTGTGGAAATCTGAGATTAGTGGTGAGTGTGGGTCGGACATCCTCTTGAGTATAGGTCCGAAACTGAGAACAGGAACCTGATACACAACTGTTTTACTTCTCAGACTTCTTTGATGAGGGTCACATGTTGGACATCCTTTTGAACTTATTCTTGAGTATAGGTCCGAAACTGAGAACAAGAACCTGATACACAACACAATTGTTTAACTCCTAGGGTTAGGAGTCATTCAAGGACCTTTACATATAGGGTTTCTCCATGGCCAGTCATGAAAGACTATGACCAATCCTGAAAATGTCCCACACTCAGACTTCTTTGAAGGCTCATGCCGTTGTGTACAGCCAGCTTGGCCTGCCACATGTTGTACGATTGGTTGATATTTCTTTCATCATTGTTAAAGCACAAATAGATAAAGCACAAGGAACTATGACCAGAAGCACACTATCTGTAATTCTTGAACCATGGAACCCACCCTGCCCATGCCATGACTTCCCCAACCAATGTATTGCACTCACAGGTCAACAACATAACCTAGAATAGAAATATGTTACATAGAAGATTTATAGCCCAGCAAACACAGAGGTTGTATGATTAATCGTGCCGCGTTACACCCACACATACACATTCTTTGAGGGACGCTAGAAGCCTTTTCTCAGAGCGTATTATTGTTCCCGGTCGTTTGGCCATCATGTCAGCACAGAAAAACAGGGGCTTAATGAGCTGTCACCGTCCTTCCTGAGGAATTCATTTTCCAGGCAGGACGTGATGCCAGCTTTTGCACCTACTTGACAAATACCAGCTCCTCTTGGTATTTGTAGCACAGTTACGACTCAAGCCAACACCGATCGAGCTGAAGAACCCATCACTCGGTCAACTGCAATAAACACGCAAACACGGTCACGCATCATTTTCATATTAAATGACTTAAAATTGCAGATCAACCTTCACACATGTTAAATTCATTAATAAATATACATTACAGGACGTTGAACAATAAGTCAATGTTTCGGAGCTGCTATTTAAGCCCCCCATACACCTTACAATCTTTCCATACAATTTCTGTCCAATCAAATTTTGTTTTACCAAAACCATGTAATATGAGGACCTTTCTAATTCTTACAATCACTATGTGTTCTATCAGGGAGGCCCGGCACTACATAGCAGTGATATATACCTTCCAATCACTATGTATTATATCAGGGAGGACCCAGCACTACATAGCAGTGATATATACCTTCCAATCACTATGTTTTCTATCAGGGAGGACCCGGCACTACATAGCAGTGATATATACCTTCCAATCACTATGTATTCTATCTGGGATGACCCGGCACTACATAGCAGTGATATATACCTTCCAATCACTATGTATTCTATTAGGGAGAACCCGACACTACATAGCAGTGATATATACCTTACAATCACTATGTATTCTATCTGGGATGACCCGGCACTACATAGCAATGATATGCCTTCCAATCACTATGTATTCTATTAGGGAGGACCTGGCACTACATAGCAGTGATATATACCTTCCAATCACTATGTATTCTATCAGGGAGGACCCGGCACTACATAGCAGTGATATATACATTACAATCACTATGTATTCTATCAGGGAGGCCACTATACTACATAGTTGTTGGTAGATCTAATGGAAATTGTATGGATCGATCTTAAGGTGTATGGGGGGCTTTACTCTTTCTTCCAACCTTGTAAAGCACAAATACACGATCATTATATTTAACACTTGATTATTTATTAGAGGTTACCTATATAAAGACGGTCCAGGGTTTGACCATTGAATATTTAAATATCATCAGCCTTAATTACGCCCTTAATTACCTCTCTTTTTGGTTGGTTTTAATATTTACATATCGCTCTAACGATATCAACCATCGTTCAGAAATTGCTTCCAATATGGCCTCCTAGCCAGCTGAAGGCCATTGGCTGACCAAGGCCTTCAATTGTTGAGCAACTAAATTTTGGCCTCCAGTCAGATCCAATGTCAAGTATATCGTATACCATCAAAACTTCATTGGGTTATTGATGAGGACTAGATGCCTCATTTCTCAAACTGTCTGGAAGAAGAACTTCCTGTGTTGCTGCTTGTCACCTTTCCACTGTTCCGGCAAGTGGTCAACACATCCAGTTCCTCATTCCGACAGAGCCTTCTATATTCGATAGTTGAGATGGCTGAATTTTTTTTCCAAAAATTCAAACATTTTGACGATTTCAAATTAATTGCAAAGCCCCTGAACATGGTATCATCACGAAACTTGCTTGAGATGTAGAGAAGGGTTGGGGGGTACACTACAAAAAGAAAGTATGTCTCTAACACAAATAGTTCTTGCGCAAATTGAGTTCAAAGTCAAGTCAAAATCTCGACAATCGGAATTTCGACTTTAAATTTGAACTTAATTTATGCAAAAACTACATGTGCTAGAGCAAAGATTTTTTGGTGATGATACCATGTTCAGAGGCTTTGCAATCAGCTCCCAAAGTTAGCAAGTCGAAATATTCGACAATCTCTATTTGATAGCAAGAAAACTGCCAGATCATAGACTAGGCCTGGACAACGTGTAGGTGGACTATATGTAGGAGGACGCCGTGAGATGTGTGTCCAGGTCTTGTTAGATACCAAGTCGTAGAGTTTACAAAAAATGAAAGTTTGCCTTTACAGGTAAGGACCAAATATTTTAAGAATGGGACCAGTTAACCTTTGTTGGTCAACAAGGCCCTCATGCCATACTTGGCAGGAGATTTCAAAGGCTGATCAATACATTCCTATTTTATATGAAGATCTTTTCGATGAGGAGCATTTATTTAGAAGTTACCAACTCAATCCTTTTTCCATTCAACTGAAAAAAAGGGGGGAAAGGGGGTCACCAAGTTATATTTTTTACAATGTTGCTAAACTACAATTGTTTCCTGACATTTTTTGGAAACTGTCACAAGCCAATAGATAGAAGGTTGGGTGAGGAATGATGCTGGATCTGAGGGACTTTTTAGGGCGTATTAATGTGGAGAAACAGTCAACGAGCCCTGTAAGGCTTGTAGGGTGCTCTACACTCTATCTATTGGGGATGATGGGTAAATACCTTTGGGGGAGGAACCTCAACGAGGCTAGTAGAGAAAGAGAACCAAAATGGAAGAATTGATAAGGTGGTAAGGTGCATAGGGACATCTTATATGACAAGTTGACGACCAACACATTTTGGGGACAAAGAATCCATTGCTATAGAAGAGGTATCGGGGTACCATATAAGACATGATGGTAATCAACATATAAAATATGTTCCCTAGCACCTACACGCCTTATTGCTTTGCCAATGTGTATTTCCTTTTCCTGTTATCTTTTGCCCTATCAGATAAAAGATGGAGAGATTTGGTGAGAAATGATGCTGGATCTGAGGTCTTCTTAGGTCCTATTGATGTGAAGAAGTGGTCAATGGGCCCAGTAACGCTTCTAGGATGCTCCTAGGTGGGCTTACACTCTACCTATTGGGGCAGATTGATAAAGACTTTTGGGGAGAAACCCCAAAAAGGCTTGTAGAGGAGATAAAGGTGCACAGGGACATCTTATATTACAAGTTGATGACCAACACATTTTGGGGATAATATGAGATAATAGATGGAAATGTTTGGTGAGGAATGGTGCTGGGTCTGAGGAGCTTTTTAGGTCCTTTTGATTTGAAGTGTATAAGTGGTCATTGGCCCAGTAAGATTTCTAGGATGCTTCTAGGTGGGCTAACTATTTACCTATTGGGGCAGATTGATAAAGACTTTTGGGGAGAAACCCCAAAGAAGCTTGTAGAGGAGAAGGAGCACCAAAATTAAAGAATTGATAAGGTGGTAAGGTGCCCCTGTGTGTTTCTTTTTTCTGTCATCTTTTGCCCAATGAGATAATAGATGGAGAGATATGGTGAGGAACGATGCTGTATCTGAGGGACTTGTTAGGTCCTATCGATGTGTAGAAGTGGTCAATGGGCCCAGTAACGCTTCTAGGGTGCTCTTAGACAGGATTTAACTCTATCTATTGGGGATGATGGCTAAAGACCTTTGGGTAGGAACCCCAAAGAGGCTAGTAGAGGAGAAGAAGCACCAAAATGATAAGGTGGTAAGGTGCATAGGGACATCTTATATGACAAGTTGACGACCAACACATTTTGGGGTAAAATAATCCATTCCTATAGAAGGGGTATTGGGGTACCATATGAGACATGATGGTAAACAACTAATAAAAGATGTACACTTGCACCGCCACCTCTTCTAGAAGCTTCTATTTGTCCTTGAGATCAGTCCCAGCACCTCCTACTACCATCTCCTCCACCCCCACCTCTTCTAGGAGCTTCTATTTGTCCTTGAGATCAGTCGCAGCACCTTCTTCTACCATCCCCATACCTTACCTATAAGAGGAAACACAGACTTACCTATATAACCGGATTGAACTATATCTAATCATGAATGGAGATTGAGTTGGTTGCTTATACCTAAATGTGTTTTTTTATGCTACAAAATATAACTTTCTCCTCATATTTTAGACAGAGAAGCACAAAATTCTTATAAATTCCTTTATAGACAGTCTGTGCCAGCATGCATCAAGTGCCTCCTGCACTTCTACTAGATAAACGTCAGACATCAGAGGGAAAAGGTTCACAGTGCAGTAGAAACATATGAAATATTTTTCTTAAAAATAATGCCAGGCTTAGATAACAAATGTGTAAATGGACGGTAACCAGTATCTACCAATCGGAATACTGCATAGGAGATCCGGTTGGTTGGTTGGGTGGTTGGTTGGAGTAACGTCAACCTGTCCGCCATTTTGTCTTGTTGGATAAGTCCTAATACTTCCAAATCCAATTTTCACTTGGAAAAAAATATGATCTCCCCCTTCTACCACTCTCCATCTTAAAGTGTATATACATATACATATATACAGCTGGTGTTTTGTAAATATTTTTCGAATGTGTCTCACGGTTTCTGTAAGCGACGACGCTTGTGATGTTGAAATTTATGATAAGTCATGGCACGTAGAGATGGTCAAATTTTTTGACTTGCTGACTTTGTGAGCGGATTGCAAAGCCCCTGAACATGGTATCATCACCAAAATTTCTGGAGATGTAGAGAAGGGTTGGGGGAACATTTGAACAAAAAAGTTTTCCTCTAGCAAAGTCGAAATTCCGATTTTCGAAATGTTGACTTGACTTTGAACCTAATTTGTGCAAAAACTATTTCTGTTAGAGACATACTTTTTAGATTGGTGTACACCCCCAACCCTTCTTTACATCTCCAGCAAGTTTGGTGATGATAACTTGTTCAGGGGCTTTGCAATTAACTCGAAATCGTCGAATTTTTGACAAAAAATTTGACCATCTCTACATGGCAGTGACAACTCCAGATTGTGATGTACAATGGCCGTAACATTGGGATATTTTTTACTTATCTATTTTTGATGATTTTTTTTTTTTTTGCTAATCGGTGGCTTAGTGATTTAGGTGTGTTATAGACAAAGAGACTAGAACAATAATTATGTAACTTGGCATGTTACAGCAGTAGGCAGATATGGTTAGTTAGAGTAGCACAAATGTTGGTAAATTTTCATAGGATAGATAAAATTATTGTTGTGAATGCCTTCTAGGGCATCTTTACGTCCCAAAGGGCACAATGGGTTTTAATGTTAATTGTGGGATGTTATGTTTCTTATTTCAGCAGCCTGCTATACAGGTCAGATCATATGTTTCAGCAATGTCCCAAAGGGAAACATGTTAAGCCCAGCCCCCATGCTTGGCCAACTACAATACAGCATCATGGAGTCAACTGGGACATACTCAGAACACTATTGCTAAATACGACTGCCACCTAGGTGGTGAAAATTGTATTTGCCACTAATGTTATCATTAGGATCATTAATGGACACATTTAATTTGACATAAAAGGCCCACAAGCCCCCAGGGCTATTTCTACCAAGACACCATCTTCAACTGTGTCCAATGACCTCCTGATAGACAATAAAGATGTGGCAAAAAAAGAAGACCAACCAAGAAGTGGCAGACATTACATAGACTGACCCAAAGCTCAGAACTAGCAGACATTCTAGACTGACCCAAAGCTCAGAACTAGCAGACATTCTAGACTGACCCAAGGCTCAGAACTGGCAGACATTCTGTAGACTGACCCAAAGCTCAGACATGGCAGACATTCGTAGACTGACCCAAACCTTAGAATTGGTAGACTGATCCAAAGCTCAGAATTGGTAGACTGATGCAAAGCTCAGAATTGGTAGACTGATGCAAAGCTC
>CM070041.1:66840777-66850967 GCA_036250615.1 Ptychadena robeensis | reverse complement strand
ACCAGCGCCATACCATCTCCCTACAGACATGGATGATGATCTGGTGTGGGAGATCTCCAGTGGCCTGTACAGGCCCTGACCTCACCCACTGAGGCCTTCTCTGTCCACCATGACTGTCCCCTGTGTCCACACCGCTCCATACAACGGTATGATGAGTCTGGTGTGGGGATCTCCGTGTCCTGTACGAGCCCTGACCTCACCTACTGAGGACCTTCTCTGTCCACCATGACTGGCCCCTGTGTACCACCCAGGCCATAAGACCATTGTATGATGAGTCTGTGTGGGGGATCTCCAGTGCCTGTACAGACCCTGACCTCACCCTACTGGACCTTCTCTGTCACCTGACTGTCCCCTGTGGACACACCCGCTCATACAGAACAGGGTATGGCTGAGTCTGGTGGTGGGGATCTCCAGTGGCCTGTACAGAGCCCGGACTCACCCTCCTACTGCGGACCTTCTCTGTCCCACCATGACTTTCCCCTGTGGTCACACCCACTCCTCAGACATGGATGATGATCTGTGTGGGGGATCTCCCATGTCCCTGTACAGAGTCCTGACCCTCACCCTACCTGAGGACCACTTCTCTGTCCACCATGACTGTCCCCTGTGTACACAACCCAGCTCCATACAGACCTGGTATGATGAGTCTTGGTGTGGGGATCCCAGTGTTCCTGTTACAGACCCTGACCTCACCCTAACTGCGGACCTTCTCTGTCCCACATGACTGTCCCCTGTGTACACACCCAGCTCAGTACAACATGGTATATGATCTGGTGTGGGGGTCTCCATTCCTGTACAGGTCCGACCTCACCCTACGGGAGGACCTTCTCTGTCACCATGACTGTCCCTTTGTCACACCCATCTCCATACAGACCTGGTATGATAGTCCGTGTGGATGATCTCCAGTGTCCCTGTACAAGCCCTGACCCTCAACGCATACTAGGACCTTCTCTGTTCCACCATTACTGTCCCCTGTGTACACACCCACTCCATACAGACAGGTATGATGATCTGGTGTGGGGGATCTCCAGTTTCCCTGTCAATTATTTCGAACCTCACCCTAACTGATGACCGTCTCTCTTCTCTGTCCACTCATGACTGTCCCCTGTGTACACACCAGCTCCATACAGACATGGTATGATGAGTCTGTTGTGGGGGATCTCCATGGTCCTGTACAGAGCCCTGACCTCACCCTACTGAGGACCTTCTCTGTCCCACCATGACGTCCCCCTGTTGTATCACACCCGCTCATACAGACAATGGTATGATGGTTCTGGTGTGGGGGATCTCATGTCCTGTACAGAGCCCTGACCTCAACCTACTGAGTACCTTCTCTGTCCACCATGACTGTCCCCTGTGTACACACCCAGCTTCCATACGACATGGTATGATGATCTGGTGTGGGGGATCTCCAGTGTCCTGTACAGAGTCCGACCCTCAACCCACTGAGGAACCTTCTCTGCCCACCATGACTGTCCCCTGTGTACCCACCCAGCTCCATACAGACATGGTATGGATGGTCTGGTTGGGGTATCTCCATTGTCCTGTACGAGTCCCTGACCTTCACCCTACTGAGGACCGTTCTCTGTCCACCATGAACGTCCCCTGTGTACACCCAAAGCTCCATACAGACATGTATGATTGAGTCTGGTGTGGGGAACTCCATGTCCTGTACAGAGCCTGACCTCACCCGTACTGAGACCTTCTCTGCCACCATGACTGCCCTGTGACCCACCCACTCCATACGACATGGATATGATGAGCTGGGGTGGGGATCTCCATGTCCTGTACAGAGCCCTGAACCTCACCCCTAACTGAGGCCCTCTCTGTCCACCATGATGTCCCCTGTGTACACACCCAGCGGCCAGACATACATGGTATGAATGATTCTGGTGTGGGGGATCTTCCCGTGTCCCCTGTCAGAACCCTGACCTCACACTACTGAAGACCTTCTCGTCCCCCATTACTTTCCCCTGTTGCCCACCCAGCTCCCATACAGACATGGTATGATGAGTCTGGTGTGGAGGATCTCCGTGCCCTTTACGAGCCCTGACCTCACCCTAATCAGAACCTTCTCTGTCCCACCATACTGTCCCCTGTGTACAACACCCTCCCATACAGACAACGGTATGATGAGTCGGGTGTGGGGGATCTCCAGTGTCCTGTACAGAGCCCCTGACCTCACCCTACTGAGGATCTTCTCTGTCCACCATGACTGTCCCCCTGTGTACACAAACCAGCTCCAACAGACATGGTATGATGAAGTCTGGTGTGGGGGATCCCCAGTGTCCCTGGTACATAACCCTGACCTCACCCTACTGAGCCTCTCCTGTCCACCTGACTGTCCCCTGTGTACACACCCACTCCATACAGACATGGTATGATGAGTCCTTGGGTGTGTAGGATCTCCAGTGTTCCTGTAGATCCCTGACCATCACCCTGTCTGAGGACCGTCTCTGTACACCATTACTGCCCCCTTGTACACAACCCAGCTCCATACAGACATGGTATGATGAAGTCTGGTGGTGGGGATCTCCTTGTCCGGTACGAGCCCTTACCCTCACCCTACTGAGGACCGTCTCTGTCCCACCATGAATTCCCCTTGTGTACCCCCATCTCCATACAGACATGGAATATAGTCTGGTGTGATGATTACTCCGTTGTCCTTTAGCGAGAGCCCTGACCTCACCCTACTGAGGACCGTCTCTGTCCACCATGAACTGGCCCCCCTGTGGGTACACACCCAGCCTCCATACATACAATGGTATGATGAGTCTGGTGTGGGGTATCTCCAGTGTCCCTGTACAGAGCCTGACCTCACCTACTGAGGACCTCGCTGTCCCACATGACTGTCCCCCTGTGTGTAACACACCCAGCTCCATACAGACATGGTATGATGAAGTCTGGTGTGGGGGATCCCAGTGTCCTGTACAGATCTCTGACCTCACCCTACCGGGACCGTTCTCTGTTCCACCATGACCTGTCCTCTGTAGCTTCCTCCCATGGGTCACCACATATCATCCCGTCCGGCGATAGGCTCTGGCAGTTTTATTGCTGTGTGGTAGAGTGAAGACTCCCCCGCGCGGACACAGTGACGATGTGTGAGTATTGTCCCCCCCCCCTCCCTGAACCCGTCAAGACCGGTTTCTCTTCACACAGCCGGCGGTGAGGGGTTCTCTTGCCACGACTCGCACCCTGTAGGTCTCCTCTGCTGTGTGTTCCGGAATCTCATTATCTTCATGTCCTACAAAGGGGAGAGTGACAACTGAGTGGTTATATGGCAGAATGGGTGTTTGGGGTAACAGTGGAAGGGGACAGAGGGGGTGTTGGTGTTGCAGTGAGGGACAAAGGGGATTTGGGATACAGTGTGGGAGTGTCAGATTGGTGTTGGGGTGCAGTGGAGGGGCAGAGGGGGTTGGTTGGGATACAGTGTAGGGACGTGGGGGTATTGGTCGATACAGGTGGAGGGACAGAGGGGGTTTGAATAGCATTGAGGGAACCATAGGGGTGTTGGGGTAATTGGAGGGACAGAGGGTGTCTTGGGTACGTGGAGTGACAGATTGGGTATCGGCTGGTACAGTGGAGGGACAGGAGGGTATCGGGGTACCAGGGAGGGCAGAGGGGGGTTGTGGTACCGTGAAGGGACAGAGGTGGTTTGGGGTACGGTGGGGGGCAGAGGTGGTGTTTTGGGAACAGTGGAGGGACCATGGGGTGTTTGGGGTACAGTGAAGGGACCGAGGGGGTTGTTGGGGTACATTGGGAGGGGGTTTTGGGTACATGAGGGACAGAGGGGGTGTTGGGGTACAGTGGTAGGGACAGAGGGGGTGTTTGGGGTACCGTGGAAGGGACGGCTGGGGTCTTGGGGTACAGTGGGAGGAGCATGGTGGGTACTGGGGTCCACAAGTGGCATGGACAGAGTGGGTATCGGGGTAAGTGGAGGGACAGAGAGGGTCCAGGTACCGTGTAGGGACAGAGGGGGTGTGTGGTAACAGTGAAGGGACAGAGGGGGTGTTGGTGGTACGGTGGAGGGGGCAAGAGGTGTGTGGGGAAACAGTGGAGGGGCAGGTGTGTTTGGGGTAGGCCGTGGAATGTGACATAGGGGTTTGCTGGGTCAAAAAACAAATACACAGGGGACAGTCATGGTGGGACAGAGAAGGTCCTCAGTAGGGTGAGGGCAGGACTCCCCAGTGATTGGCTCCCTGGAATGATGGGACACGGGGGTGGGTTGGTCCCTCGGCGGGGTCACACGAGGACAGCCGTGAGGGAAATAATTATCTCCAGAGGTCGGTGGTGCTGTGCCAGATGGAGAACGCGGCTCTAGAACATTCCGGAACAGATGTCGTCACCCCCTCCCCTCTCCGGATCTCCTCGGTCTCCGCTGAGCTGGAGGTTTATAATGCCGGAGTTACTCTGGTCGTTATAGGAGGACCTGTCATCGTGGCCCATAGTCCCGGTATAACAGTGCAGGACCCCAGACATGGAGGGTCCGTGCGGGATATGACCACATCCATTGTATAGAATGTATTACCCCCTTCTGCCCACCAGGTGGCATCACCGCACCTCAGCTCCCCCAGTCTGTCTCTTACAACGCTCTGCCTATGGCGGCGATATAATAACCACAGGGCGTCTCTGTACATCGCTGCATCATCTCCCCCTTCATCCTGACTAGTCTCCCAGTTCCTGTCGCTACATCCCCACAGCATGATGCTGCCACCACCATGCTTCACTGTAGGGATGCTGCCACCACCATGCTTCACTGTAGGGATGCTGCCACCACCATGCTTCACTGTAGGGATGCTGCCACCACCATGCTTCACTGTAGGGATGCTGCCACCACCATGCTTCACTGTAGGGATGCTGCCACCACCATGCTTCACTGTAGGGATGCTGCCACCACCATGCTTCACTGTAGGGATACTGCCACCACCATGCTTCACTGTAGGGATGCTGCCACCACCGTGCTTCACTGTAGGGATGCTGCCACCACCATGCTTCACTGTAGGGATGCTGCCACCACTGTGCTTCACTGTAGGGATGCTGCCACCACCGTGCTTCATTGTAGGGATGCTGCCACCACCATGCTTCACTGTAGGGATGTTATTGGCCTGGTGATGAGCGGTGCCTGGTGACACCTGACATTCACACCAAAGAGTCCAATCTTTGTCTCATTAGACCAGAGAATTGTGTGTCTCATGTTCTGAGAGTCCTTCAGGTGAGTCCAGGCGGCTGCCATGTGCCTTTTACTAAGGAGTGGCTTCTGTCTGGCTCCTCCCCCATACAGGCCTGATTGGTGGAATGCTGCAGCGATGCTTGTCCTTCTGGAAGGTTTTACTCCCCCCACAGAGGACCTCTGGAGCTCCTAGTTCCTGGTCACCTCCCTGACTGCGGCCCCCCTCCCCCGATCGCTCAGGTGAGATGGCCGGCCGGCTCTAGGAAGAGTCCTGGTGGGTTTACACTTCTTCCCCTTACAGATGATGGAGGCCACTCTGTGTGACCCCAGATCTGTGTCTCCAGACAGTCCTGTCTCAGAGGTCTACAGACAATTCCTGTGACTTCATGCTTGGTTTGTGCTCTGAGCTGTCACCTGTGGGACCCTACCATAGACAGGTGTGTGACCCCCCCCATCATGTCCAATCACCTTACTGTACCACAGGTGGGCTCCAACTATCAGGTGTGTGACCCCCTCCAAATCATGTCCAATCACCTGACTGTACCACAGGTGGGCTCCAACTATCTGCAGAAACATCTCAAGGATGATCAGGAGAAACAGGATGCACCCGCGATCAGTGTTCAGCTTCAGGAAAGGAGCGCGGGGAGGCCGGTCAGGTATCACAAACCATTTATTGTGTTTTAAAATATTTTCACTTTTCTTTAAAAAAAAACAAAAAAAGAAAAAGAATAATGTACACGGAGGCGGCGTCAGCGGCGGGCGCGGTATATACAGTCCAGTACGAAAATAGGTGATTTCTGTCACTAGAAACGCCGGCCGCCGCCCACCCGGATCGGGCCACGCCCACAACGGGGAGTGGTAAAACGTCAGAGCGATGTCATCGAGGGGACCAGGCCGGCCAATTGGAGCCGGGAATAGTTCATCAGCTGACCGCGGGGGGCGTGGCCATCAGTCGCTGTCCGATCCCACCGCCGCGGAGCCCTTCCTCTTCCGCTTGCTGGGCTTTGGCTTTGTGTCTTCCTCCTCCTGCAGAGAGAACACAAACCGTGACCCCCGGAACTGATCCCCCCCTGCCTGATAATACAGACATAAAAGGCGGAGCTGGAAGCTTTCATTGCCCCACCCACCAAGAAACAAGGAGCCCTCCCACTCACACCGAAGCGCTAGTGGACGCCGATCACGCCTCCGTGTGGTTGGTGCCGCGGGTGGTCTTGCGCTGCGCGGGCTGCGTCATGGGACCTTTCCGCCGGCTCTTTGGGGTCTTGTCGCAGTCCTGTACTCCCTCGGCCAATGAGAAGAGGGTCGCTGAAACCTGACCCACGGGACGACAGCAAAGTGAGCGGGCACAGAGCGCCACTCATGGCGGATGACACAACATACTGCACCTCGATTTCTATACTCGGATATACTACAACCCCAACAACCAGGAGGGAGACGCCACCACCTTACGCCATCACCCCCCCCATGCTATCACCCCCCTCCTCCAACCCTTCCTATAACACAATGTGACCCCAGACGCAAGAGGATCTCAGCTTTCAGCTGAGTATTTGTATCATATGGCCCACGTGACATTGAGCAGTATGTTATGCTCCGTAATATAGTGTCATCCCTGAGGTGTGGTGGCCTGGGGGGGGGCGTCAGGACCCAGTGTGGGGGGTGGCGGGGGCGTCAGGCACCCAGTGTGGGGGGGTGGAGGGGGGGGGGGGGGGCGTCAGGAACCCAGTGTGTGGGGGGGGGGGGTGCAGGCACCCAGTGTGGGGGGGGGGGGTTCAGGCACCAGTGGGGGGGGTGGGGGGGTGTTCAGGCACCAGTAGTGGGGGGGGGGAGGGACGGTCACGGCAACCAGTGTGTGGGGGGGGGGGGCGTCAGGAAACCCAGTGTGTGGGGGGGAGGAGGGGGCGTCAGGCACCCAGGTGTGGGGGGGGAGGGCGATCAGGACACCCAGACTGTGGGGGGGAGGGGGTCGACCGGTGGGGGGGGGGGGGTTCAGGCACCCGTGTGGGGGGGGGCGTTCAGGCACCCGAAATGTGGGGGGGGGGGTGTCAGGCACACAACGATGTGGGGGGTGTCAGGCACAGTGGTGGGGGGGGGCGCGGCACACGTGGTGGGGGGGGAGTGTCAGGAAACACCCAGTGGGGGGGGGGGGGGTAAGGCACCAGTGTGGGGGGGGGGGGCGTCAGGCAACCCAGTGTGGGGGGGGGGGGGGGGGGAGACGTCAGGCACCCAGTGTGGGGGGGGGGGGGCGTCAGGCACCCAGTGGGGGGGGGGGCGGGCGTCAGGCAACCATGGGGGGGCGGGGGTCAGTCACGTACTTCATATTATGGCCTCTCGTCGCAGCTGGCTGTAGTGCTGGAGCGCCTGCGGATGGGCGTCTGGTTTGACATGAAGACTGGACACAGACAACCACAATATCATTAGATTCTCATATTATACAATCATGGGGGGGGGGGGTCAAACATGCATTTAATGGAGGGGGGGGGGGGGGGTCAAACATGCATTTAATGGAGGGAGGGGGGGGAAGATTAATGGAGTGAGTGCCAGGAAGGGCGGTATTCTGTCCGTGGGGGAGTGAAGTGATACCCAGGAAGAGGGGGCAGGACAGGGTATTGGATGATTTATTGGGTGTTGTCACATGGGGGAGTACATGTGTTACTAGAGGGGGGGGGGTATGTCATGCGGTATTTAGTTGGGGAGGGGGGGGGTCTAGTCACATGGGTATTTAGTTGGGAAGAGGGGGGGGGGGTTTATTATGTCCCAATGGGTATTAAATTTGGGGAGGGGGGGGGGGATGTCACATGGGTATTTAGATGGGAGGGGGGGGGGGGGGGTATGTAACATGGGTATATTAGTTGGGGCAGGGGGGTGGGTAGGTCACATGGGAATTGTGAGGAGGGGGGGGGGGGTATGGTAATGGGTATTTAGTTGGGGAGGGGGAGGGGATGTCACCATGGGGGTATTTGTGGGAGGGGGGGGGTTATGTCACATGGGTATTTAGTTGGGGAGGGGGGGGGTATGTCCATGGGTATTTAGATGGGGAGGGAGGGGGGGGGGGGTATGTCACATGGGTATTAGTTGGGGAGGGGGGGGGGGTATGTCACATGGGTATTTAGTGGGGAGGGGGGGGGGTATGTCACAGGGTATTTAGTTGGGGGGGGGGGGGGTATGTCACAGGGGTATTTATGTGGGGAGGGGGGGGGTATGTCACATGGGTATTTAGTGGGGAGGGGGGGGGGGGTGGGGTATGTCACATGGGTATTAGTTGGGGAGGGGTGGGGTCTGTCAAAATGGGTATTTAGTTGGGGGAGGGGGGGTATGTACCATGGGTATTTAGTTGGGGAGGCGGGGGGGTATGGTCAATGGGTATTTAGTGGGGGAGGGGGGGGGGTAAATGCCGGTATTACGTGGGGAGTGGGGGGGGGTATGTCACATGGGATATTTAGTTGGGGAGGAGGGGGGGGGTTTATGTCACAGGGTATTTAGTTGGGGCGGGGGAGGGGGATGTCACATGGGTATTAGTTGGGAGGGAGGGCGGGGGGGGGGTATGTCACATGGGTATTTAGTTGGGGAGGGGGGGGGGGTTGGTGGGGTATGTCACATGGGTATTTAGGTTGGGAGGGGGGGGGGTATGTCACATGGGTATTTAGTTGGGGAGGGGGGGGGGGTGGGGGGGGGTTATTGTCACAATGGGTATTTAGTTGGGAGGGGGGGGTATGGTACAGGGTTTTAGTTGGGGGAGGGGGGGAGGTATGTCACATGGGTATTAGTGGGGGGGGGGGGGGGGGGAGGCACAGGGTATTTAGTTGGGGAGGGGGGGGGGGGTGGTATGTCCATGGGTATTGAGTTGAGGAGAGGGGGGGGGGTAGTCACATGGGTATTAGTTGGGGAGGAGGGGGAGGGGGGAAGGTTAACAACTGGAAGGCTGAAATCCCATGAAAATTATGATATGTCGGAGAGACCAGATCTGCACCACCGGGGGAGACAGAGCTCTGCGCAACACTTTCTCTAGGTAACATAGACCAGAGAGAAGAGGATAGAGCTACCCGAAGTACAGAGAAGAGATACAGCGCTCCCCAGACAGAGAAGGGGATACAGAGCTACAGAAAGTACAGAGAAGAGGATTACAGCGCTCCCCAGGGTAAAGAAGAAAGGGATACAGAAGCTCCCAAAGTACAGAGAAGAGGAATACAGAGATCCCCGAGTACAGAGAAGGGGATACAGAGCTCACCGAGTACAGAGAAGGGATACAGAGCTCACAACCGAAGTAAAAGAAGAAGAGGATACAGAAGCTCCCGAGTACAGAGAAGGGGATACAGAGCCCGAAGTACAAGAAGAGGATACAGAGATCCCGAGTACAGAGAAGGGATACAGAGCTACCCAGAGTACAAAAAGAAGGAGATACACACCCCCAGAGTACAGAGAAGGGGATAACAAGAGCTCAACCCGAGTACAAAGAGAAAGAAGGGGATAAGAACATAAACTCCCGGGTAAAGAGAAGAGGATACAGCACAAACCCGAGACAGAGAAGGGATACAGAGCTCACGAGTACAAAGAAGAGGGATAAAGAGCTACGAGTACAGAAAGGGGAACAAGCACCCCCCGATACAGAGAAGAGGATAAAAGCTCCCCGAATAACAAGAGAAGGGGATACAGCAACCCCCGAGTAAAGAGAAGAGGAAACAGAGTCCCCAGTACAGAAGAAGAGGATACAGAGCTCCCCGGGTACAGAGAAAGAAGAGGATACAGCACCACCGAGTAAGAGAAAGAGGATACAGAGCTCCACGAGTAACAGAGAAGAGGATACAGAGCTCCACGAGACAGAGAAGGGAGAATTACAGAGCTCCCCGATACAGAGAAGAGGATACAAGAGTCAACCCAGAGTACAGAGACGAGGGATTAAGCGTCCCGAGTACAGAGAAAGGGGATACAGAGCTCCCCGAAGTACAAGAAGGGATACAGCGCTCCCCCCGAGGTTACAGAGAAGAGGATACCAGAGCTCCCGAGTACAGCGGAAGAGGATAAG
>CM070041.1:66825790-66840752 GCA_036250615.1 Ptychadena robeensis | reverse complement strand
ATCTTTGATCGATCGGACTGTATTTCATTCTATCCCCAAATAAAGCAACCGATTATTGTCCGATTTTACCTACTTCGATCGAACATTTTCCGGCCGATTTTATGTTTGATCGGAAGTGGAAGGGTTATGGCCGGGATCAGCAGCTTGAGGCACACAGTTATACCCCCCGAATGGGAGTTTTGGCCAGGGCCAGGTATCTGTGGGTGTCTGTTCTGGGGGTGGGGGGCTTTGCCTTTGATGGGGACGGCTAATCATAAGGCCCTCATACACGGGCCGGATTCCGGGCCGATCGATTCCGGGCGCGTGCACGCGAAACGATCGTGCCGGAATCGTGTGCAGCCCACCTTGTCCGATCGATCACGTCCGATCGTTCGGGGGCCCAGAATTGGATCCGACAGAGAACCAACATGTTGGTCTTTTTGATCCGATTCTGCCCGGATCAGGGGGAGTTGCCATTTGTGAGGTGGACAATCGGACACGGAATCGTCCCGGAATCCGTTGGACAAGGTGGTATGCATCGATCGGATAGGTGATCGAGCGGCCATGGAATCCGACTGTGTATGGCTAGCTATAGGGGAAACAGGGTCTCAACTTCAGTTTAGTCACACGAATAAAAAAAAAAGAAGAGAAATACAGGAGAATGTTAAACATCTATACATCCTCGCACAACCTGACAGACGATACACGCACCACAATGTTTGAAACAGGAAGTAAAAGCATGATAATTAGTTAGATCGGACCGAAATTGGTCGGCTCATAAGAAATAGTAGCCGATTGAATACAATTTAGATTCCATCGAGAAAAATTTTCCAACATGTCCGATCACAGTCCAACCGATTATTCCCAAAAGTTCGATCTAAGTTACTCGGTGGAACCATGTGGGCATTGACCGATTTTTGGAAGACCAATGCAAAAAATCAATTGTTTTTAATCGATCGGACGGAAAATCGGGGCGTGTATGAGGGCCTTTACTCAAATCGGACTGGTCTGAAGACAGACCAGACAGACGGACCAGACAGGACAGTCAGACCAGACCAGACCAGACCAGGACAGACCAGACCAGACAGACAATACAGACAGACCAGTGCCTGTGCCTTCCTACATGTGTCTGTGTGCATCTGTGTGTCCCTGTGCCTTTCTACATCCGTCTGTCTGCATCTGTGTGTCCCTGTGCCTTTCTACATGTGTGTCTGCATCTGTGTGTCCATGTGCCTTTTACATGTATATGTCTCTATCTGCATGCGTGTCTATGCGCGTTTCTACATGTGTCTGTGTCTTTGTGTCTATGGGCGTTTCTACATCTGTCTGTCTGCATTTGTGTGTCTATGTGCCATTTACATGTATATGTCTCTATCTATATGCCTTTCTACATCTGTCTGTCTACGTGTCTAAGCACCTTTCTACATGTGTCTGTCTGGGTCTTTGGGTCTATATGCCTTTCTACATGTGTCTGTCTGTGTGTTTATGTGCCTTTCTACGTCTGTCTGCATCTGTGTGTCTAAGGATCTTTCTACATGTGTCTGTCTGCGTCCCTTTGTGTGTCTATGCCCCTTTTCCATGTATATGTCTCCATCTATATGCCTTTTTACATATGTCTGTCTGCATATGTGTGACTATGTGCCTTTCTACATCTGTCTGCATCTGTGTGTCTGTGCACCTTTCTACATCTGTCTGTCTGCATTTCTACATTCGTCTGTGTGTCTATGTGCCTTTCTAAATGTGTCTCTCTGCATCTGTGTGTCTTCCTACATGTGTGTGTCCATGTGCCTTTCTACATCTGTGTGTCGTCCTACATGTGTGTGTCCATGTGCCTTTCTACATTTGTGTGTCTTCCTACGTGTGTGTCCATGTGCCTTTCTACATCTGTGTGTCTGTTCGTGGCCTCCCTGATAGAACCCATAAGTGATTGGAAGTATAATCACTGCATGTATGCCGGGTCCTCCCTGATAGAATACATAGTGATTGGAAGTATATATCACTGCTATGTAGTGCCGCGTCCCCGGTCCCCTGTTTAGAATACCTAGTGTTGTTAGAGTATATATCACTGCTTGTAGTGTCGGGGTCTCCCTGATAGAAATACATAGTGATTGGAATGTATATATCACTGCTATGTAGTGCCCGGTCCTCCTGATAGAACACATAGGGATTGGAAGGGATATACTCCACTGCCTATGTCAGTGCCCGGGTCCTCCCTGCTAGAATACTAGTGGATTGGAAGGTATATCACTGCTTATGTAGTGGCCCGGGAGTCCCCTCCCTGTTAGAATACATAGTGATTGGGAGGTATATATACTGCTATGTAGTGCCCGGGTCATCCCTGATAGAATATAAAAGTGATTGGCAGGTATAAATAGCACTGCTAATTAGTGCCGGGTCCCTCCCTGATAGAATACTAGTGGATTGGAAGGTATATATCCCCTGCTGTAGTGCCCCCCCGGTCCTCCCTGATCGAACACATAGTGATTGGAAGGTATATATACCGCTGCTAGGTAGTGAGCCGGGCTCCTGTAGAATACTAGTGATTGGAGGAGGTATATTACACTGCTATGTAGTTGCGGGCCTCCCGATAGAATATGATTGGGTTGGAAGGTATATACACTGCTATGTGTGCCGGGTCTCCCTGTAGAATACATAGTGATGTGGAAGGTATATATCACTGCTAGGGTAGTGCGGGGGTCCGTTGATAGAATACATAGTGTTGGAGGTAGATATATCATGCTTGTAGTGCCGGGTCTCCGAGCGGATGGAGGTAATACAGTGTGTATGGAGTGAGGGTCTGATGTATAGTGATTGGGTATAGCCTGAGTAGGTGGGTCCTCCCTGATAGTATACAGTGAGTGTTGGAAGGTAGATTCACTGTATGTGAGGTGCGGGGTCCTCCCTGTTAGAATACGAGTGATGGAAGGTTATATACTGTAGTGTAGTGCCGGGTCTCCCTGAGTAGAATACATAGTGATTGGAAGGTATAATACTGATGTAGGCGGGGTCCCCTGATAGAATACATGTGATTGGAAGGTATAGATCATGCTAGTGGAGTGCGCGGGTCCTCCCTGATGAGAATACATTGGTATTGGAAAGTATAGAATCATTGCTATGTAGTTGCCGGGTCCTCCCTGATAGAATACCTTGTGATTGGAAGGTTAGTCACTGCTATGTATGCTGGGTCAATGGGCGTGTCATACGTCAAGCTTCCGCCATTTTTATGCCGCGCCACACACCCAAAACCAACAGATGCTTTAAGAGATGTCGCTTGGCTATAACGGGCCCTGGGAGACAGCCGTGTCCATAACCCTTGACTTCCGTGGTGGGGCTTGTGCACCCGCGGGAAGTCCCTCCCCCTGCGTGGAAGCTCTTAAAACACATTCTCCCTCTCAAAAAAGCCTATCAATCCAATACAAAACAAAAAAAAGTTACGCCATGACTCCCCCTGGAGTCCACCTTGTGCTTGTGGCCGCAGGTCCCACGGATTACAACACTGTTACTGCGCCCTGCGGGTGGCCTGTTCGATATCCCGCCACCCCCCCGATGGCATAGGGGGTTAATGTTTTTGCTCTATGTTAACCCTGCATCAGGTCCAGCAACCATGAAACAGAGGAATCCGCAGGCATACAGTGCTGTGGATAACGCCAGGACCTCCACCAGCACTCTGCGCTTTAAACGTAGGGGGTCCTGAAGGATCGCAAAAACGCTGTGAACATACATTAGGCCTCGTGGATCAGTCTATCCCCAGGGACTTCAAGCACTAAAACTCAAGGAAACTCCAAAAACAGCCACCCGGCAAACGTCACCACCCCCCTGTACCACCCCCCACCCCCCCTTATATAAAACCCCTCACACAACGTATGGTCACCGGAGATGGAGGACTTTGACGGAAGAATGTTGTCGCTTTCCTGGCTAAATAGAAAATGAGGAGGAAGCGAAATCAGGGATGATTGGATTGGGTGAAAGTGGCAACGGCCGGGGTCGACGATTTCAACAAAGAACGGAGGACAGGATGCATGATTTTCGTGTAGTTAATACGGTGTGTGCGGAGGGGACAGGGGGTTCGTCTTGGGAATAGTGGATAAGTAGAGACAGTGGGGAGATGCGGACAACAATGAGTGAAATCTGATGGTGTTTAGTGTGTGGAGGAAAGAAACGCATGGGAGCGTGCGGGGGGATTAACCGAAAAACATTGGAAGTTAGAGAAGGGTTGAGATATAGAACTAGGTGGAAGGAAATTAAGGTGACAGAAATAATTGGAGTTTGTGCTGCGTTTATGCGTTGGATTGCTTTGTTTGCGACCTGTGGTGTATGGTGGAGTACGCAGGGTGGAGACGAGACGGGTGTCGAAGGTGAAGAGAAGGAGCAGTAGTGGGGGTTGTAGGATGGAGGTGGGGAGAACCAGAAAGGGAGGGGAAGAGGATATAGAGAGTTGAGCGGTCATGCTCAATTGTGGAGGTATTTTGCGGGGGAGAGCAGTTGGGGATGCGGTAGGGGGAGTATGAAACGGGGGGGAGTTGCTGAGGTTAGGTTGGGGTTCGCTGTAGGTCAATCGAAGTGGATAGCTATGAAATATATCGTACGACCAAAAATAAGAATATAAATCTGAATAGAAAGTCTTGCCGGATCGTCCAAGTGAAAACTAAAAATGAAAACACTCCAAGCAAGCACAGATGGTCCCCGCCCCAAAAGGGCTAAAGGACCGCCAACCCCCGGGGGGAAGAAGAGGGGGGGTGGCAAGTGGAACGTCAGCCAAAGCCGCACATCCCTCGGTTGAACCTTTTCTTCCCCCCAATGCCCCGCGAAAGGCAAGCCCGTCCCCGGTACAAGATCCCCGGCGCCCCTTTTCCTCACGGTGACCGTGGCCGAAGCCTAGTCTCCCAAGTAGTCAGGGTTCAAACCATGGAGAACTGCCGGGCTGGAGCTGGTAACAGCCTCTCCCCTCCCCACTTCCGGGGAAATCCAGAGAGACTGGTCAACCCGTACTAGAGACCTACAAAGCGGCAGGGGAGTGGGGGACAGACTCGCATAAAAATAATAATGCGCCGTGGCTCGTTACGCTTTAAAAAATCCTCCGGTCGGGCCTGCGAGGTGGTTGCTAAAAACAAGAAGTTCTTAACTAACCCTCTGAGCGTTTGCCACGTGGCACTTTTTTTATAACCTTGCCACGGGCACTCCCAATCCCGGCGGGGTGAGCACATTGTGATTGCCAGCTCAGCGTTCTAAACAATAAGCCCGCCGGCGTCACCACTGAGACGCCGGACTTATGCTGAAGAAAGGCGACGCCCCTCCCAGTTTTGGACGGAGGTCTATGTCGCCGCCAACCCCGACCCCCTCCCCCTTCGCGTCACCGGTGACGGCGATCAGGGTGGATCCGGAAGCATCGCAACATGCCGATTGCTCCCGACCGCGTCAGAAGATGGCGAGACCTCGGGCGTTCCCTCCGGCTAACCTGGGGCTATTTCATCATGATGCATGAAACTCATCCCGAGTTAATTCGGGGAGAACCTCAGAAGTTTAAGGACCAGTGTCATAAAAGTGGTCCCCCACCAGTGAGAGTACAAAGCACCTCTGGGGTCCCAACCACGGCACCGTTCACGGAGGTGCAACCTCGGCCCCCAGGCAGTCACAAATGCAGGAGAGCTGCTCGTTCAGGAGGCTGACCGGTCTGACACGCACTCCGCAGAGGACATGGTTTCCATACCGCCACCAATACCCCACATGGCGGCAGTCATCCAACACCGGAACTGCCCCGTAACCGCAGGCCATGCCACCGGTTCCAAGGACGTCTGAGTTTTACCCAGAGAGCCCTGTCTGCCCGAAAGAGTACCCGAAGTACTCCCCAGGGAACTGATAACTACACTGATTCAAAGGGCTTGATTCCTGGTGCGATTTGCCGCGGCTACGGCCGCTCCCCGCCCGGCAACCCAAGCTGTTTTTCAATTCGGATGCAGCACGAGTACGTCCTTGCGTATTCGGATTAAGACTCTGGGCAGCCCCCATGTGAAGGATGCTGTCGGTTTGCGGTTTCCGCACGCTCGGAACCGCACCGAATCCCCATCCGCCCCGCATGCCACACTTCAGCAGCCCATGGAGCCTGCCTGATGCTTTCCCTATGGAGTGCGGTCGGAGGGGCGGCAGCCGCTCGGAACACAAACCGCGGCAACCGCATCAATGGACACAAGCCTTAGCCAACAGGCCGAGAGCCGCATCTACCCATGCTGATCGTAGTAGTGGTCCTGCATTGTCGCTTACATCTAGCTTTAGTGGGAGCTGTTCTCTGGCAGTGCCGTGTTTATAGCAGACCACAGCAGTGGGTTTCAATAGACAGTCAATTTCCACATTTAAAGAGGAGTGGCCAAGAATAGGGCAAATGCTAAAAATTAAAAAACTAATTAAACTCAATGTCCCTCCTCGTACCTTGGAATATGACGGCAGCGCCATGGCGTGGAAAAACCTCAACAACAAGCAGAGACAACAGTGAAATTACGATCACCCTCCACTATATAGAAAACTAACATAGACCATTGCAAACCAGTATATGGCGCCCCCCTTGGCCAACTCCTGCTATTGCAATCACGGATTTTATTCTCTCATATGATTCCAGGAACGGCAGTTAAGTTTATATCTTTGTAGGGTTTTGGAGGTCTTCCCTCGCATGTAATATGGGTGAGACTTTCCTACGGCACCATATTTTGCATATATAAAGGGTCAGCCCTTTATTTCCTTCATGCCGCAAGGTGCTTTATAATCAGAACAACAGCTTAGTATTTTGGGATGATCAGTCTCCTGTGTCACCCCCCCCCCCACACCCTATGGGGCGACCCCTATGAACCGCTCACGACCTTTCGCCAGCTCCTTCCCAGCTGAGAACGCCGCCGATGTGCAGTCCTCGCTGGCATAGGCGTGAGGGAATGCTTCTTTTAGATTCCGTTATAACCTCTGGCGATAACCTTTTCGGACGTTGCTGGTTGGTATTTTCCCGGAAAAACGTCCCCTGGAGGACGACATCGGACGTCATTAAATATAACGTATTCATGAGCAGAAAGAAGCTCTGTCCCTTCTCCATCGTTCATTTACATATTATTCCGGCTGACCCCGACAAACCTCCTTCTTCCACCCCTTCCCTGCGGAAATTCTGACGAGACTGAAAATCCTAACCCAGTCTGGTTCTCTTACTCAGGTTAACAAGCCTGCCAAGCACATGCCGATAAGCGGCCGATTTTAACCTGACCGCCAGGCGTGCGCCTAGCGCCGTCGTCAGGTTAAAACTCGGCCCGCTATCGGCATGTGCGCCACATGGGGGACAGATCCCTGTCACCCACACTTGCCCGCAGAGAACGACATGTCCGATAATCTCTGGCCATGCAAGGGCCGATGGCATTCGCTTCAATGGAGAACCGGCATCAATGTCATTGAAGCTAATGGCCCGGCACACAAGGGTGCCGGCCGACTGCAGGGGCCCAATAATGCACCAGGGTGCAAACGTGATGACGTCATCACTTTGCATCCCTCGGTGCATATCGGAATAGTCTGTCTGCACACCGGTCTGGGTGTGGATGGCAGCCATTACCAAATAGGACTGTCTGCGTGGTCTAAGACAGACCCTACAGACCACCGCCAGACGACCAGACCAGACAGACCAGTTGTATGTGAATTAAAAACCGTTCCCTCTTGCAATGTCACCCTTTGCACCTATAAATGCCCCAGACACGCCCCGATTTTTCCGTCCGAAATCGATTTAAAAAACAATCATGTTTTCGATCGAGTATCTAGCACCCTTGTAAAAGACAGATTGTAACAAGGACACAAGGCACAACAAAGTAAAGTTATGTTAAAGCAGTGGTTCACAATCTGGGGGGCGCGAAGGTATTCCAGGGAGGCGCAGGCCCTCGTCCTTCAACTGTGTTTGAATAGGGAGGGGGGCTCGATAATGTTCCAAAATAGAAAAGAGGGGCCCTGCAAGGAAAGTTTGGGAACCACTGTGATAAAGGAAGACGAGAAGATGGATAATACACTCACAATAATAGAGGTACAATGTAGGCATAAGCAAGGAGGAGTGATCTCCTGAAGAGATAGGAGTTGCCAAGTGTGCGTGTCACTCCAGCCATCTATCGTTGACAAAGGGCTGCCATCCCAAACACATAGCATGGATCTTACTGAACACTGAGTGTGACCTGCCTGCTGGTGTCCCTACATCCCCGTTACAGGAAGTGTCATATCCTTGTATCCACACTGCTGGAGAGACAGGAACACATGGCAACTCCTGTCCCTGTAGATCACCACTCCTTGCTAAGCTTGCATTGCACCTTCATTATCTTTAACTCTATTAAAAGGTCTAAGGGACTGCGTATAAAAGTATCAAAGAGATTGCATAGGCCTCACACCATCGCCATCCACTATTATCAAACACAGCATGGACAGAGAGAAGATGATACCTATACAGCAGAGCTAAGGCTGAAGCAGCACAAGGGGCCCATTGGTTGCACTGAATACTGGATTGGCTGATAGGAGATGTACCTACAGATAGAGAGAAGATGGCAGATACAGTCTGCTCCTCTCTATCTTGGCAACTTGTGTGCGACAGACATTCGATACCCTGCCGCAGATATACGTGGGTTATATACACCAGCCAGACGAGCCGGGCTCCTTAGATCCCCACCAATTGGCAGTGTGACTGGACAGTAAAAGGAGAAGCAGTACACCGACAAGCTCATTCCACATCATTCAGTCATTTTGCCGCAGCATTCTTCTTACACTGCAGCAGACAATTTGTGCTGCTTCTGTTCTCCCCAGCCTGAGCTCTACTGTACAGGAGAGAGGCCACTCCATTGAAGTGTTACAGATCAATGATTCGTGCGCTCCCCGTTCGGGTTTCTGATACAGAAGTGTGATGCAACGCGCAGACCCCGCCGGGCAGAAGGCAGCCGCCCCCAGGTGCCGCGTAACAATAAGGCGGATAAGTCTGTAATCCCCGTGGAAGAGGACACTGACTTGCTGTTACACAATTGTGATTTCATAATCCGTGTCCCCTGCGCTGCACACACGCTGCCTCGCTGGAACCCTTCCCCGGGAGTGTGGGAAAGGTGCTTTATATAGTCGCCGGCAGGCTCCAGCACTGACCTGTTAGGGGTAGCTGATAAATGACGAGAGCCGCTGCAGTCTGTATTCTGAGCTCAGTTATCACCAAGACCGCATAACGTGTATATCATGCTGAACGGATCATATACTGGCCAATGGGGGTGTAGTGTACATATATCCCCAACCTATTAGATTGTAAGCCCGTCCGGGCCGGGTCCTCTACTCCTCCTGTGTCATCACCTGTTCCTGCGTGTACTATATTGTGTTGTATCTCCACACTCATGTATTGTACAGCGCTGCGTTATATGTTGGCGCTATATAAACCATAACAACATTTTCTAACCCCTTCCACCCCCATTAGGTCCCTTAATGGCCCTACTACCAGCCAAGACCTAGCCCCTTTAAGTCAATGGGTTGATATATATGTAACGCATCCCGGTGCATTAAGCCCCCCATACACCTTAAGATTGATCCATACAATCTCCATTAGATCTACCAACATGTTCGTGGCCTCCCTGATAGAACCCATAAGTGATTGGAAGTATAATCACTGCATGTATGCCGGGTCCTCCCTGATAGAATACATAGTGATTGGAAGTATATATCACTGCTATGTAGTGCCGCGTCCCCGGTCCCCTGTTTAGAATACCTAGTGTTGTTAGAGTATATATCACTGCTTGTAGTGTCGGGGTCTCCCTGATAGAAATACATAGTGATTGGAATGTATATATCACTGCTATGTAGTGCCCGGTCCTCCTGATAGAACACATAGGGATTGGAAGGGATATACTCCACTGCCTATGTCAGTGCCCGGGTCCTCCCTGCTAGAATACTAGTGGATTGGAAGGTATATCACTGCTTATGTAGTGGCCCGGGAGTCCCCTCCCTGTTAGAATACATAGTGATTGGGAGGTATATATACTGCTATGTAGTGCCCGGGTCATCCCTGATAGAATATAAAAGTGATTGGCAGGTATAAATAGCACTGCTAATTAGTGCCGGGTCCCTCCCTGATAGAATACTAGTGGATTGGAAGGTATATATCCCCTGCTGTAGTGCCCCCCCGGTCCTCCCTGATCGAACACATAGTGATTGGAAGGTATATATCACCCTGCTAGGTAGTAGCCGGGTCCTCCTGTTCCTAGAATACCTAGTGATTGGAAGGTATATTATCACTGCTATGTATTGCTGGGTCCTCCCGATAGAATACATGATTGATATGGAAGTATATACACTGCTATGTGTGCCCCCGGGTCCTCCCTGTTAGAATACATAGTGATTGAAGTATAATAATTCACTGCTATGTAGTGCTGGGGGTCCTCCCTGATAGAATACATATGTTGGAGGTAATATATCATGCTCTGTAGTGCCGGGTCTCCCCTGATAGAATACATAGGATTGGAAGGTATATATCATCTGCTATGGTAGTGCCAGGGTCCTCCCTGATAGAATACATAGTGATTGTTAGGTATTAATTATCCCTGCTATGTAGTGCCGAGTCCTCCCTGATATCATACATGAGTGAATTGGAAGGTATATATCACTGCTATGTAGGTGCGGGGTCCTCCCTTATAGAATACGACAGTGATTGGAAAGGTCTTTTATTATACTGCTATGTAGTGCCGGGTCCTCCCTGATAGAATACATAGTGATTGAAGGTATACATCACTGCAATGTAGGCCGGGTCCCCCTGATAGAATACATTGTGATTGGAAGGTATAGATCACTGCTATGTAGTGCCGGGTCCTCCCTGATAGAATACATTGGTATTGGAAAGTATAGAATCATTGCTATGTAGTTGCCGGGTCCTCCCTGATAGAATACCTTGTGATTGGAAGGTTAGTCACTGCTATGTATGCTGGGTCAATGGGCGTGTCATACGTCAAGCTTCCGCCATTTTTATGCCGCGCCACACACCCAAAACCAACAGATGCTTTAAGAGATGTCGCTTGGCTATAACGGGCCCTGGGAGACAGCCGTGTCCATAACCCTTGACTTCCGTGGTGGGGCTTGTGCACCCGCGGGAAGTCCCTCCCCCTGCGTGGAAGCTCTTAAAACACATTCTCCCTCTCAAAAAAGCCTATCAATCCAATACAAAACAAAAAAAAGTTACGCCATGACTCCCCCTGGAGTCCACCTTGTGCTTGTGGCCGCAGGTCCCACGGATTACAACACTGTTACTGCGCCCTGCGGGTGGCCTGTTCGATATCCCGCCACCCCCCCGATGGCATAGGGGGTTAATGTTTTTGCTCTATGTTAACCCTGCATCAGGTCCAGCAACCATGAAACAGAGGAATCCGCAGGCATACAGTGCTGTGGATAACGCCAGGACCTCCACCAGCACTCTGCGCTTTAAACGTAGGGGGTCCTGAAGGATCGCAAAAACGCTGTGAACATACATTAGGCCTCGTGGATCAGTCTATCCCCAGGGACTTCAAGCACTAAAACTCAAGGAAACTCCAAAAACAGCCACCCGGCAAACGTCACCACCCCCCTGTACCACCCCCCACCCCCCCTTATATAAAACCCCTCACACAACGTATGGTCACCGGAGATGGAGGACTTTGACGGAAGAATGTTGTCGCTTTCCTGGCTAAATAGAAAATGAGGAGGAAGCGAAATCAGGGATGATTGGATTGGGTGAAAGTGGCAACGGCCGGGGTCGACGATTTCAACAAAGAACGGAGGACAGGATGCATGATTTTCGTGTAGTTAATACGGTGTGTGCGGAGGGGACAGGGGGTTCGTCTTGGGAATAGTGGATAAGTAGAGACAGTGGGGAGATGCGGACAACAATGAGTGAAATCTGATGGTGTTTAGTGTGTGGAGGAAAGAAACGCATGGGAGCGTGCGGGGGGATTAACCGAAAAACATTGGAAGTTAGAGAAGGGTTGAGATATAGAACTAGGTGGAAGGAAATTAAGGTGACAGAAATAATTGGAGTTTGTGCTGCGTTTATGCGTTGGATTGCTTTGTTTGCGACCTGTGGTGTATGGTGGAGTACGCAGGGTGGAGACGAGACGGGTGTCGAAGGTGAAGAGAAGGAGCAGTAGTGGGGGTTGTAGGATGGAGGTGGGGAGAACCAGAAAGGGAGGGGAAGAGGATATAGAGAGTTGAGCGGTCATGCTCAATTGTGGAGGTATTTTGCGGGGGAGAGCAGTTGGGGATGCGGTAGGGGGAGTATGAAACGGGGGGGAGTTGCTGAGGTTAGGTTGGGGTTCGCTGTAGGTCAATCGAAGTGGATAGCTATGAAATATATCGTACGACCAAAAATAAGAATATAAATCTGAATAGAAAGTCTTGCCGGATCGTCCAAGTGAAAACTAAAAATGAAAACACTCCAAGCAAGCACAGATGGTCCCCGCCCCAAAAGGGCTAAAGGACCGCCAACCCCCGGGGGGAAGAAGAGGGGGGGTGGCAAGTGGAACGTCAGCCAAAGCCGCACATCCCTCGGTTGAACCTTTTCTTCCCCCCAATGCCCCGCGAAAGGCAAGCCCGTCCCCGGTACAAGATCCCCGGCGCCCCTTTTCCTCACGGTGACCGTGGCCGAAGCCTAGTCTCCCAAGTAGTCAGGGTTCAAACCATGGAGAACTGCCGGGCTGGAGCTGGTAACAGCCTCTCCCCTCCCCACTTCCGGGGAAATCCAGAGAGACTGGTCAACCCGTACTAGAGACCTACAAAGCGGCAGGGGAGTGGGGGACAGACTCGCATAAAAATAATAATGCGCCGTGGCTCGTTACGCTTTAAAAAATCCTCCGGTCGGGCCTGCGAGGTGGTTGCTAAAAACAAGAAGTTCTTAACTAACCCTCTGAGCGTTTGCCACGTGGCACTTTTTTTATAACCTTGCCACGGGCACTCCCAATCCCGGCGGGGTGAGCACATTGTGATTGCCAGCTCAGCGTTCTAAACAATAAGCCCGCCGGCGTCACCACTGAGACGCCGGACTTATGCTGAAGAAAGGCGACGCCCCTCCCAGTTTTGGACGGAGGTCTATGTCGCCGCCAACCCCGACCCCCTCCCCCTTCGCGTCACCGGTGACGGCGATCAGGGTGGATCCGGAAGCATCGCAACATGCCGATTGCTCCCGACCGCGTCAGAAGATGGCGAGACCTCGGGCGTTCCCTCCGGCTAACCTGGGGCTATTTCATCATGATGCATGAAACTCAGCCCGAGTTAATTCGGGGAGAACGCTCAGAAGGTTAAGTGACCAGTGTCATAAAAGGTGGTCCCCCACCAGTGAGATTACAGCACCTCTGGGTCCCAACCACAGGCACCGTTCACGGAGGTGCAACCTCGGCCCCCAGGCAGTCACAAATGCAGGAGAGCTGCTCGTCTCAGGAGGCATGACGGTCTGACACGCATCCTCCGCAGAGGACATGGTTTCCCAATACCGCCACCAATTACCCCACATGGCGGCAGTCAGCCAACAGCCGGAACTGCCCCGTACCGCAGGCCATGCCGGTTCCAAGGACGTCTGAGTTACCCCAGAGAGCCCCTGTCTGCCCGAAAGGAGTACCGAAGTACTCCCCAGGGAACTGATACTACACTTGATCAAAGGGCTTGATTCCACTGGTGCGATTTGCCGCGGCTTCAGCCGCTCCCGCCGGCACCCCAAGCTGTTTTCATTCGGATGCACGAGTACGTCCGTGCGTTCGGATGAAGACTCTGGGCAGCCCCCATGTGAAAGGATGCGGTCGGTTGCGGTTTCCGCACGCTCGGAACCGCACCGCATCCCCATCCGCACCGCATCCACACTCAGCCGCACCAATGGAGCCTGGCTGATGCTTTCCCTATGGATGCGGTCGGAGGGGCGGCAGCCGCGCGGACACAACCGCGGCAAACCGCATCAATGGAAACAAGCCCTTAGCCAAAAGGCCGAGAAGCCGCATCTACCCATGCGGATCGTAGTAGTGGTCCTGCATTGTCGCATTACCTCTAGCTTTAGTGGGAGCTGTTCTCTGGCAGTGCTGTGTTATAGACAGACTCACAGGCAGGGGGTTTCATAGACAGTACAATTTCACATTTAAAGAGGAGTGCCAATAATAGGGCAGAATGCTAAAAAATATAAAAACCTAAGTTAAACTCAAATGTCCCTCCTCGTACCTGTGATGATGCAGCGCCATGGCGTGGAAAAACCTCAACAACAAAGCAGAGACAACAGGGAAATTACATGATCACTCACTATATAGAAAACTACACATAGACCATTGAAAACCAGTATATGGCGCCCCCCGTGGCCACTCCTGATATTGCACGGAATTTATTCTCTCATATGATTCCAGGGAACGGCAGGTAAGTTTATATCCTTTTAGGGTTTTGGAGTTCTCCCTCGCATGTATATGGGTGAGACTTTCTACGGAACCATATTTGCATATATAAAGGTGCAGCCCTCTTAATTTTCTTCATGCCGCATGTGCTTTATAATCAGAACACAGCTTAGTATTTTGGGATGATCAGTCTCCTGTGTCACCCCCCCCCCCCACACACCTATGGGGCGATCCCCTATGAACCTGCTCACTGACCTTTCGCCAGCTCCTTCCTCAGCTTGAGAACGGCCCCGAGGTTGCAGTCCGCGCTGGCATAGGCGTGAGGGATGCTGCTTTTAGATTCCGTTAACCTCTTGGCGATAACCTTTCGGACGTTGCTGGTTGGTATTTCGGAAAACGTCCCCTGGAGGAAGACATCGGACGGCATTAAATATAACGTATTCATGAGCAGGCGCGTCACGTCGCCATCGTCATGCAGATTAGTCAGCGGACACCTCCGGCGGCCACACGGACAGGCTGGAAATTCTGAGCGAGACTGAAAATCATAACCAGTCTGGTTCTCTCAGGTTAAAGCCTGCCATACACATGCCGATAAGCGGCCGATTTTTAACCTGACCGACAGGCGTGCGCGC
>CM070041.1:66703987-66716657 GCA_036250615.1 Ptychadena robeensis | reverse complement strand
AGTATTCGCGCGAATGCGAACATGCGATATTCGCCGCGAACAGTTCGGGACATCTCTAATCATAATCATAGCAATAAACAACAGACAATAAACATATGTCACAATAAGTCTTTAAAACAAGTTTGTTTTATCAATTGACAAAAGTCCATGTATATCCCAAGGTATCATATGGCGCTTGATATATTCACAACAAGTATAAGGCACTGCCTTGGGATCACCCTGGGGATCTCTCCACCACCTTTCCAGATGCTGATGCATAAGCCAAAATAAGTGGCCAGGAAAGTCACCCCGACATACGTTTCGTCCAGAAAACAACTTCCTCAGGGGGTAGGAGGAGGCAGAGATGGTTATAGGTGATGCATCAAAGGAATGGAGTCACAGCGTAAAAGTTGACCCGCATGTGGGGTAGACCAAGGAACGGAGAGCCCATCCAGAATGCAGCAAGCAAACAAGCAGACCTTTCTTCAACTCATTACCAGTCATTGGCTTTTCTTTCCCAATAATCTTCCAAAGAATTGCATTTAGTTGGGGTTCCTTGGCCAGGTTAGAATATTGGTGGAACCAAGCCAAAGGTCCATCTAAACTTTAAAATATTATTCAAGGAGCAATCATGTGCATCTGTGCTTTATGTAAATTGCCACCACCACAAGTGGTTCTTCAACTAGTCACCAATGTAGTGGGCATTTCTTTCTTATGATCTTTCAAAGAATTGTCTTCAGTTGGGCCATTTCCCTGGAATATAGACATTCTAGTATTCTTCTGGGGTGAGATGGTTGAAAAATGCTTCTGTAAATAACGAATTCATTCCTTTGGAGGCCATTCACATAGTTATTTGGAGGTTTAACCCTTATTTACATATTTTGAGGTATGCAAGTTCTAATCTAGGTCATGATGTATCTTTTGTCACAAGTCAAACCAACTGGACTGGATGAAGCTTTCTGGAAGATGTTTCCCTAGTCATCTGGATGACTGGAGATCTTCCAAAAAATGTTAAATGTGGGTTTCTTTGACTTAATACTGCAGATACACCATGACCTGGATGTGGTAGAACCTTCACAGATCTTCTCAAACCAATTCTCAATTTTAATGTGGAAAGAAAGGAAGATAGATGGTTGGAGATGTGGGGTCGTTAGGTTTTAGGCTCCAACCATTGGAGGTGTCCCTTGCTCCCATAGTTCTTCCTAGGGTGTACAGTGGTGTATTTCTAGGTCACCTTGTGCTTTGGGCTGAGACACAATGACAGCTGTATTGTCCGTCTATTAACAAAGAACAAACTGTCATTCAGAAGAAACAAGGAACATTGCACAAGATAATCTCTGTGAACTTCCATGTTCCAGCGATGTCCCAGTCTACAGAAGAATCAATACCCATGACACACATATGGTCCATTGTTGTCACCACCACCAGAGGTACCATGCAGTCACTGCTGGAGTGTACAGAGAGGAAATGAGTGGCAGAGTTCAGCAGGTAGCACTAAGATCGAACAATTACACTGTATATAATTATATATGTAGAACAGCCAATCATCATTTCTCGTTACAGCTAGGTTTCCTGATTACTAGATCTGGGGAATGGCCATACATTGCTGATCAGATGACTCACAAGTCCTTCAGGTAGTCCAGGTTTCATTGTTCTTTTATTTCTCACACAAGGAGCAGATTTTATCCAATAATATATGTTCATAGTGTTGAAGAAAGAGGATTGCTGTAACCTCAGAACCATGTTGGCTTTCCAAGCAAATACCAACAGAACCGAACAGAAATGGTCACTAGAGATTAGCCATTGGTTCAAAGTGGTTATCAGAAAAGAGCTATTAGTCCTAAGAGGTCACCAGAATTGAGCCATTGGCTTGATCTCTGGTCACCAGAGATGAGCTGTTCTAATGGGTCACTGTAGGTGGACCACTGGTTCTAAATGGTCACCAGAGATGAGCGATTGGTTCTAATTGGTTACCAGTGATGAGCCATTGGATTTAAATGATCACCAGAAATAACCATTTGGTTCTAAATGTTTATCAGAAATGAGCTACTGGTCATCAACCATGAGCTATTGGTTCTAAGTGTTGCTGGAGATGGTTGAGAGATCTAGATGTTCTAAAGGATCATTCACAAAGGAATTGGGCAATTGGTTCTATATGGTCATCCAAGCTAAGCCTTTAGCCATTGGTTGTATAGGGTCACTGGAGATGAGCCATTGGTTCTAAAGGGTCTCTGGAGATGGGCCATTGGTCTTATATGGTCACCAGATCTCAACCTTTGGTTGTAAATGGTCAATATAAATTAGACATTGGTTGTATATGCTCACTAGAGATAAGCCCTTGGTCCTATATAGTCATCAGGGATGAGTCATTGGTTCTCAGGGATCAATTGAGATGGGCCATTGGTTTTATATGGTCAGCAAAGCTCAACCTTTGGTTCTTATTGATCAACAGAGATTAGCCATTAGCTCTAAATGGTTTCCATAGACGAGCCATTGGTTCTAAATGGTCACCAGACATGAGCTAGTAGTTCTTCATGGTCACCAGACATGAGCTAGTAGTTCTTCATGGTCAACAGATATTGGTTCTATGTGGTCACTGGAGAAAATCCATTGGTTCTAATTGGTCACCATTGATGAGCCATGGGACTTTAATGGTCACCAGAGATAACCATGGTGGCCAGAGATGAGCCATTAGTTCTTTATGGTCACCTGTGATGAGGCATTGGTTCTATATGGTCATCAGAGATGACCCATTGGTTCTAAAGGGTCTCCAGAGATGGGCCATTGGTTCTATATGGTCACCAGAGTTCAGCCATTGGTTCAAAATGGTCAACAGAAATTAGCTATTAGTTGTAAATGGTTTCCATAGATAAACCATTAGATCTATGTGGACACCAGAAATGAGCTAGTAGTTCTTCATGGTCACCAGAGATTGGTTCTATATGTTCACTAGAGAAAGCCATTGGTTCTAATTGTTTACCAGTGATTAGCCATGGGATTTAAATGGTCACCAGAGATAACCATTTGGTTCTAAATGGTAACCAGAAATGAGCCAGTAGTTCTCACCAGTGGCATTGGTTGTATATGGTCACCAGAGATGAGGCATTGGTTGTATATGGTCACCAGAGATGAGGCATTGGTTGTATATGGTCACCAGAGATGAGGCATTGGTACTATATGGTCACCAAAGATGAGGCATTGGTTCTTCATGGTCACCAGAGATGACCCATTGGTTTCATAATTGTTATTCAAAATGCTTTGTCACATGACCAGCCACCTTAATGGAAGCTAATTTTAGTTTTCGGACGGTATATAGATAAACACATTTGACTCATTGCCCAGGATTGCACCAAATGCAGGTACATGATGACACTATTTACAATCCCGATACTGAAGAAGACTTTGCTGCGAGTGGGCGTGTGGTTACACAGGGCGTGGGGCGACAAAAGCCAAGTTGATGAGAGGAACAATGCTGTTTTTGTGTTCTACATCTCAACAACAATTGGAGGGGAGGATTCCTCTATAGTTTCTTCGTCTCATAAAAAATTCTTACCCCAAATCCGCCCGTGTTTACAAGCTGACGAACATGCAGGTTTCACAAGGAACAAGAAGAAAATAGTTTTAGAAGGTGAACGGAAGGTCAAGACACAAGAGTACCTGTATAGCTATCCTACTATAGAGTCACCTCCATGGTGGAGTATCATGCAAAATTTAGACGTGGAAGGGCAGCAAAAGAGACTCTCAAGGTAGGATGTCAGATGTTCATCACACACAGATGTGATCCCTGAAACCAATTGTGTTCATGTTCTGATGGAGAGCTGAACGTAGTGGAGTACGTTGAGCCTCTGCATTGGCAGATGTCTAAACACAGCATCCACAGAGCAGGTTAAGTCTATGTGCTTCATCGCTTAGCGTAGGGGGTCCCGCCGGATGTGGAAACATAGCCGTTACCATTCATCAAGGTGAAATGTCTATGTAACCTTGCTTATTACCTCGTGTTCTATCCTGCTTTTTCTGTCTACGCATATGGTCATTGTGACATCGGCCTCGCTTCCCCCCACACTCAAGTAAGGTGTAAATATGAGTGCAGTGAATTTGTGTGAAACCATATTGAACTCAAACGAGGCTATTGATGAATATATTTTTTAAATACCTCCCTAGCGGTTGAGACAAACCCAGTGCGTCCGCTGTTTGGGTTCCTTCCATCTACTACAGGAGTGGGGAGCGGGAGAACCTGATATACCCCCAAAAGCTGCAGCGAATCTCTATATCAAGTAGCATTTACAGGTTTGCGGAACCACCACTTAGGCGTCCTCGGTGATGTCAAAGATGTGGGTGGGGCGCGCCATAGACCTCCATGTTAATGGAGGGGTGTTGGTTTCCCAGCCCAGTGGTGGTTCCTCATAGGAAGCTTTGGTGGAACCTTCTGGATCAAAAATTCTCCTGTGGTCACTCTGCATTCTCCTTTGGATCAGTAGACTCTTATGGACCCTTGCCAAGCCCAACTAAGACCTCTGTAGCGTGGAGGACCATGCACATATGCAAGACTCTGATAGAACTTCACATGTTGAGATAGACCTGGTTGGTTGCAGATAATGGGTTGTCCTCATTACATCTGTGGGCCCTTGCCAGCAGAGTTTAGATAAGTCTTCTAGGTTAGCTAGTGTAAAGGTAGTGGGTCTCGGCTGTGGAAACATAAACTGCAACAAAAACTCTCCTTAAGAAGGGTACCAACACGGTTTAAATTATCGCCAGGGGAAATTGGACAAATAATTTGCGAGTCTTTGGAGCGGGTCCATCCATCCAGCAGGTGCACGACACAAGCAGTATCCCCCTCTAGCAAACCGATATGCTCCACACGGTCGGGGCTGCTGGCCACCCAACTGGGAACCTGGCAATGGCAGGTGGCGGGAGAACCGGGACCTCTTTGTAACTGGGGATGGAAAGTAGATACGTGCTGTTTTGCTCCCCAGCTGCCTGCACTCCGGCCTACACTGTGGTGGGTAATGACTCTGAGTGGACATCATGTCCAGCTCCTACTCCTTCAGACCTTTTCCCCACTGAGCAACTTCTTGGGGAAAGAACCCTCCCTTATATTTCCCTGCAGCCTAGGGGTGGTCCAGGAATTTAAAGGGGACACCAGGGGCGTAGCTAGAAATGACTGGGCCCCATAGCAAAAATGTTTATGCCCCCCATCCCCCCATCCCAACCTGTCACTCCAATCTCCACCCTTCCAGGAGTGGTGGACTCACTGAGGGACACTACCCCCATTCTGTAGGTACATGCCCCCATTCTGTAGGTACATGACCAAGTTCCAGCCATAGTCCTTCTTCTTCCCTCACTGAGGAGGAGGAGCCAAGCCCAGCCATTGGTGAGATCTTGTGCCAGACATAGGTTTACTCTGGGTTGCTTACCACCCCACTGGGGACCTGGCAATGGTGGGTGGGCGGGGAACTGGGACCTTTTTGTAACTGTGGCTTGGAGAGTAGATGGCTATTTTACTCCCCTGCTGCCTGCACGCTGGCCTAGACTGTGGTGGGTTATGAGTCTTGGAGTGGACATCATGTCCAGCTCCTCTTACTCCTTCAGGATCTTCCCCACTGAGCAACTTCCTGGGGAAAGAACCCTCCTTTATATCTCCCTGCAGCCTAGAGGTGGTCCAGGAATTTAAAGGGGACACCAGGGGCGTAGCTAGAAATGACTGGGCCCCATAGCAAAAAAATTTATGCCCCCCCATCCCAACCTGTCACTCCAATCTCCACCCTTCCAGGAGTGGTGGACCCACTTGTGAATATGGGCCCCATAGCACTGCTATGGATGCTATAGTGGTTCCTACGCCACTGAGGGACACTTCCCCGATTCTGTAGAAGCATGCCACTACACTAGTAGTAGATCTCAACCTAATGACCAAGTTCCAGCTATAGTCCTTTCATCACTGAGGAGGAGGAGCCAAGGCCAGCCATTGGTGAGATCTCGTGCCAGAGATAGGTTTACTCTTGGCGGAGTACGCTCATTGTTGACTTGTTCACACCTGAAGTGATCCATTGTTACTTAATTCAAAGTGTATTTGTTTTAGGTTTAGATCGGTGTCACCCGCCTCCAACCGGATAGAACAAAGTAAGGACCAGAAAATGTACGAATCTTCTATAAACCCCTTAAAGGGTCACTCTAGTTTAAATCAAACATAATGTGTTTACCGTAATGAGCAGCCATTAAAGCCCAGTATACTCTTAAGCTAGCCATACACGTGTCGGATTCCATGGCCAGTCGATCACCCATCCAATCGATTCCGGCGATTCTGCCGGGAATCGCAGGTGTGATCAATCGGCCAATTAAGAGTATCCATCGCTGCTTGTCCAACGGATTCCGGGACGATTCCGTGTCCGATTGTCCACCTCACAAATGGCAACTCCCCCTGATCTGTGCAGAATCAATCTGATGGAACCAACATGTTGGTTCTCTGTCGGATCCGATTCTGGGCCCCTGAACGATCGGATCTGATCGATCGGACAAGGTGGGCTGCATGCGATTTCGGCACGATCGTTTGGCGTGCACGCGCCCGGAATCGATCGTGCCGGAATCCGGTGAGAATCCGACACGTGTATGGGGGCCTTTACAGCTGAGCACTAGGGTAGGCAAACCCTCAGCCCTCTTACTTTCACATTTGCTTGGAAAAAATGATCGGCTGGCAGGATCAACAGGTAGGACTATTGTTGGGGAAACATTTTTTCGGCCATAGATCTATAATGAGGTTTTAATTAGTAACCGATCCTGAGAATTGACTTGCATTTATTATCTTGCAGGGGATGATAGACTCTGCTATACACAGCACGGTTATGCCCACCCTCTCGGAGACACATTTTTCTTGGACGGAGTTGTTCTATAGCGACCTGTATCCGGTGTATAGAGAAGAGCCAACAGGTAAGCCACTCACAGATTTCCTTGTTTACTTCCCTGTAAGTATTGCCAGTACTTCTCTAGCATGATGTCAACAGAAGTGGCTCCACCCCTTGTAACAGGCCCCACCCCTGAGGAGCACAATATCTGTGTGAGACGTCTGGGGGGGGGAGCATGTTTGGAATAAAATGACACAAAAATTAACAGGTAAGCCGCTCCAAGAAATCCTTCTTTATTACCCTGTAAATATGTCCAACACTTCTCCAGCATACAAAGAGGTAATTGTGTCAACAGAAGTGGCTCCTCCCCTTGTAATAGGCCTGACCCACGAGGATCACGATACCTGTGTGATAAGTCTAGGAGGAGCATGTAGGAATAAAATTACTGGCAACACAAAAATTAGCAGATATGCCGCTCCCAGAATTCCTTGTTTATGACCCTGTATTTCCAGCACTTCTCCAGCATGATACAAAGAGGCAATTGTGTCAACGGAAATGGCTCCACCCCTTGTAACAGGCCCCACAGGAGCACAATAGCTGTGTGAGAAGTCTAGCATGTAGGAATAAAATTACAGACAATGCAAAAATGAACAGATAAGCCGCTCCCAGAATTCCTTGTTTACTTCCCTGTAAATATTTCCAGGCCTTCTTCCGCATACAAAGTGGTAATTCACCCCTTGTAACAGGTCCCACCCACAAGGATCACGATAGCTGTATGAGACATCTTGGGGGTGCATGTATAAATAAAATTACAGACTCTCAGAATTCCTTGTTCATGCCCCTGTAAATATTTCCAGCATGATACAAAGAGGGAATTGTGTCAACAAAAGTTTCTCCACCCCTTGTAACAGGCCCCACCCATGAGGAGCACAATAGCTGTGTGAGAAGTCTAGGAGGAGCATGTATGAACACAATTACAGACAATACAAAAATTTGCAGATAAACCACTCCTAGAATTCCTTGTTTATGCCCCAGTAAATATTTCCAGCATGATACAAAGAGATAATTGTGTCAACAGAAGTGGCTCCACCCCTTGTAACAGGCCCCACCCACGAGGATCACAATAGCTGTAGTAGAAGTCTAGGGGGAGCATGTATGAATAAATTACAGACAATGCAGAAATTAGTAGATAAGTCACTCCCAGAATTCCTTGTTTATGTCCCTGTAAGTATTGCCAGTACTTTTCTAGCATGAAACAAAGAAGTAATTATGTCAACAGAAGTGGCTCCACCTCTTGTAACATGCCCCAGCCACCAGGATCACGATAGCTGTATGAAACGTCTAGGGGAGCATGTATAAATATAATTACAGACAATATAAAAATTGTCGCTCACAAAATTCCTTGTTTACGCCCCTGTAAGTATTCCCCACACTTCTCCAGCATCATACAAAGAGGCAATTGTGTCAACAGAAGAGGATCCACCCTTTGTAACAGGCCCCACCCACGAGGATCTCAATAGCTGTGTGAGAAGGCTAAGGAATAATCAATGTTGATTGGGAATATTCTAATCTCAAATTTTTATTGAGAATATCAGCACTTTAAGAATTTGCAAATATTTTGAATATAGTGTTATATCTCCGTAATCGCGAATATTTGAGATTTTTAGTACCCAGAACTTGATAGTAACCTATTGTGGAAAACCTAAAATCCAGCAGCTAAATAAGTGCACCAGTGGAGATCCATAGGATAGAATCCGTATCTACCACTCAGTGTCACCAGGAGGTTTGTTCTGTACCTGGTCACCTCTACACTAGAGTCCATCATCAGATGGAAATTTCCATTCCTCACCCCAACATGTAGCCTACTGAAACTCAACGAGTAGATTTCCAGCTCACTATTATTTCAAGCCAGTTGAACTTGACTGAACATTAGACTATTGGGGAGACCTCTTGGCTCTTGAAAGTAAGATGACATCTACACAATATATGGGTGACAGGATGGGGAGAGCCTCAATTCGAGGGTCCCAGAGGAAAAAAATTTGGTCAGATAGGGGGAGGAACCAATGAGGAGCTGTTAAACAGTTCCTATAAGGCAGTGGTTCCCAAACTGGGGGGCGGGGCACAAGGGTATTCCAGGGGGGGGGGGGGGCGCTGCCCCTCATTCTTAACCTGTGTTTGAATGGCGGAGGGGGCTCAATAATGTTCCTAAGTAGAAAAGGGGGACCTGCAAGGAGAGTTTGGGAACCTCTGCTAGAAGGTAACTCGATAGGGTATGACGGTAAAATAATAATCACTTACTTTTCGGGTTGCTGGTTTGTAACTGAGCAGAGTCAGTATCACCAGCGTCCTATTGGATAAAAAGGCAGGTGGAGATAATTCAGGCTCACTGTCCCCACGATGTGATTGATCACTCTCAACGATGCCTGTGGAAATCCGATTTGTTGGAAGCCTGGTCCAATTAATTCAGAGTTTTAGTTGGCAGTTGGTTTAGTAATCCACTTTAAAAAAATAGGCTTGACGTCTCAATGCATGGGAGAGATGTCCAGGACCTCTCCCATGCATTGAGACACATTTTTTCAAGTGGATGACCACTAAACCAACTGCTATCTCCACATTAGAGGGAACCACTCTTTTTGAGTTCCATCTTAATCCATCAGGTTTCAGATGGGCATGGATTAGTCACCTGACTCACGTCCCTGGCACTCTTCTTGTGATGAATTGGCAGGACCTGGCATGTTGCCCGGTAGAGATGACACACTTGCCATTCCAGTTCCACAAACTGTCAAACTATAATAATATCTTCCATTGATGGGTATGGGCCACCATGACTTAAGAGAGGGTGACTCGTATTATTCGACATGACTGGCATTCTTTCCTATACCTAACAATGGCGGAGTCATAGCCAAGAGACGCCGGTAATCATATGTTTTGTAATTCATACATCAACGTTTGGATGGTTAGACTTTGACTAAATCACTACTCAGTTATACGAGAAGACAGGTCCACTTGAGAAGTGGCTAGGATGCTGAAGTGGTTAACCTGGACCTGCCAGGCATCTTAGTGGTCAGGGCATTGGACATATTTACTCAACTTTGTCTGGATGATCTGTATGGACTTGGTATGAGGATGATGTCTCTGTCAACACGGTGAATGGTCATCACCAAAAAGCCAGAGGCCTCCTAAATTCCTGCGGGGCCTGACAACACAGTGCTCTAGTCTTCTGCTCTACTCAAATCCCATCCAGAGGTGTCAGTAAGAATACAAAACTCCATGTGCCCCCCACCCAGAAGAGCTGAAGAGTCTTCCCATACACTGTCTAGGAAGATGCAGTTCTGGGGGTTGGTCATTAGGAGCTGAGCAAGAACTTGGAAGCCTTGTGATGATGTCACAGAGCATATCTCCGCTTCCAGATTGGCTGTCCTGCCCCCACCTAGGACTTGAATATTATATGCTGAGGTCTGGACTTGGAACTAAGCTGCTGGGTCAGACTCTCTCTTATCTAGATATCAGCAATCTATCATGTCCTAATGAAGTTGGTTTACAACAGGGCTGGGGTGGGAGATCTAAAAGCAAAACAAGCAGCAAATCAGGTTATGTGTTGAGAAAAAGGAGTCTTATAGGAGGAAACAATTGCAATTGCAGAGAGGAGTTAACTACGATCCGGCTTCTTTTTTCACTGTACAGTAGTAGAGTGTTGTACCGTGTTAGCTATCGATAAATATAGAGAGTTTGGAGTTCAAATGATACCATTTATTGGCTAACTGAAGTCATTAGAGAAGCAAGCTTTCGGGATATGCTTCTCTAATGACTTCAGTTAGCCAATAAACTGTATCACATGAACTCCAAACTCTCTATATTCACTGTACAGTAAAAGGGTGGGGGCTTGTCCGGGATGACCTGTGCACAGAGGATGCGGGTTGATTGATGCTGACCATCATGCTGAGGATATTTAGGGATAGAAGAGAGAAACCTCAGGTTTGGATGTGCTCATTATCTCATTATACTTGGCCGGTGATCTGTCTTAATGACGGCGATGTCTGTACTTGCTGTGATTCTGTAATCGGGGATTTCCCTGGGCACGATAGGCAAATGAGCAGTACAGGATTAAGCGGGCCGGCACACATCACTCGGAATGAGTCACTTCATTGGAAGAACTCATCAGTCAGAACTCTTGTCACAGATCACATTCATTATTCAGTCATTTAAAAACAAAAACTTAATCATTATGTTGCTAATATATATTTGTATCCAAGCCAAACAAATGCAGCTGTCCTCACACTGGGAGAGGAGCAACACTCCAAACCTGAGCCCACATCACTACCTTTCACTGACAATCACAGACTGGTGGCAATTTCCTGACCGCATGGCCTACCTGCAGCAAGGGAAAGTGTGGTCACTTACCTTGGATCCAAAGACTGGCTGAGGCCAGTTACAATGCTTTCCCAGAGGCCTAGTCTCCAATGGGCATCATGGACACGTAAGCCTTACATGTTCAGGACACCCAATGGGTGGCTTCAGCAGCATTGTGCCCTGGTTTAGGATGCATTATTCCCCACAGGTGCCCTTTATTTTTTGTAGGAGGTCCATGAAAGAGAACAAACACCCTACAGAAGGGTCCAGGCCAAGATTGGGACATGGGACACCAGGTTCCCTTTATTTTCATAGGAGGTCCATAAAAGAGAACAAACACCCAACAGAAGGGTCCAAGCCAAGATTGGGACCTGGGACTCCAGGTTCCCTTTATTTTTGTAGGAGGTCCATGAAAGAGAACAAACACCCTACAGATGGGCCCAATCCAAGATTGGGACTTAGGACTCCGGTCCTACAACCCCAGAATGTTAGCCAACATGAATGCCACCTAAATATTCAAAGCCCCCATGCCAACCTAGCTTCTCTGAAGGCTTCATGGTCTTAAGGTCATCAGACTAAACATGTTCCTCTCCGTGAGGTCTCCTGTAGTAGATAGTTAGTTAGAGAAGGTCTACTATAGGAGTCATTGTGGAGACCTCCTTGATGTCATTATATACAGTAGATACATATTTCCTTTTACATTTGTGGCCCTCATCAGAGCACAATATGCAACACATGACTCAATGAAATCGTATTTGAAGGACAACTCAACAAGGATCCTCCGCCTATGATCAGGTGGACCAAACACAACCCATCATCTAAAGCTTTAGGTGCACCATATCTGTTCTTTGCATTTTAGCCGGAAATAACGGTTGATCTACAAAAGCTTGTATCATTTCATAAGTTGTTCTTCATTCCTCAGATGTGCCTTCTCAATGGACCTCCCTGACCCCGGAACACTGGAGCAAGGACCACGTGTGCGAGTGGCTTCAGTATTGCTGCGACAACTACAAGCTGGACGCCACCTGCATCCCCTTCTCCCAGTTCCACGTCACCGGCCTCCAGCTCTGCGGGATGACCAAGGAGGACTTCACCGAGGCTGCCGGGGCCTGCGGCCACTACCTCTACAGCCTCCTGCAGGAAGTTCGCACGCATGGTAAGCCGGACTGGAAGACCTCCACGGATCATTGTGTTCCCCACTACCTAACAAACACTAGAGAGAAAAAGTATTAGAACCCCTATATAGTAATAAACTAAATGTTGATGTTTTACCCATCTAAGGTCTAAGCATTATGAAGGAACCTAGTGGAGATGATCTGAGGTGTTGTGACCTCCTCAATACCTCCTATAACAGCAATGTTCTAAAGTGGAGAAAAAAATTATTATGATGTCCCATGACCAACCCATACCCAAGGATGTGACCAACCCATACACAAGGATGTAAACAACCCATACCCAAGGATGTGAAAAACCCATACCCAAGGATGTGACCAACCCATACCCAA
>CM070041.1:66630173-66649152 GCA_036250615.1 Ptychadena robeensis | reverse complement strand
GGGGGGGGGAGGGCGGCATTCACCGGGTGCTGCATGCTGTGTAGGTCTTACTTTCAGGGAAGGGCTTATATCAGAGGAACGAGGGAATATGCAGCTAGGTCGTACTTTCAGGTGAACGCGGTAGATATGTTAAAGAATATCTAGTGAAATATAGGTCATGTGATGACACTGACCCGATCTGTTTCCATCCTTCAGGTGATCGATATGACGGGTCGGGAGCAGAAGGTGTACTACAGCTACAGTCAGATCTCGCACAAGCACAACATCCCCGGAGACGGCGCCGCCCCCCCGGCCGGCAAGGACGAGAAGCCTCAGGGGTTTGCTCTGCCAGAGCTGGAGCACAACCTTCAGCTGCTGATAGAGATGACGGAGCAGGAGATCATCCAGAACGACAGGCAGCTCCAGTACGAGAAGGACATGGTGGTGAACCTGGCACATGAGCTGGAGAAGCTGTCCGAGGTGCTGGGCAGGGAGGAGAAGGCCATCCACAACCTCAGCCAGGTCCTGCAGACGGTGGAGGAGTGCGAGCAGAGGCTGAAGCCCGGGTGTGACAACCCGCTCACCCTGGACGAGTGCGCGCGCGTCTTCCAGATGCTGCAGGACAAATACTACGAGGAGTACAAGATGTCCGAGAAGTCTGAGCTGTCCGTGGCTCTGGTCTACCCTCTGGTGAAGGAGTACTTCAAGGACTGGAACCCCCTGAGGGTAAGTGGGCAGCGGTGACATCTCCTGTGGCAGAAGGCGGCAATAACACTTTTAAGCATAGACTTCTGTACTGTGCAACCAGTACAAACGCTGTTGCCTGGGAGTTGCACCCAAGGACCCCAGAGGTGTCCAGAAGCTTCCTCTGAGCCCAGATATATGAGCATACACAGGGGTATAAGCAGGGACCCCAGAGGTGTCCAGAAGCTTCCTCTGAGCCCAGATATATGAGCATACACGGGGGTGTAAGCAAGGACCCCAGAGGTGTCCAGAAACTTCCTCTGAGCCCAGATATATGATCATACACGGGGGTGTGAGCAGGGACCCCAGAGGTGTCCAGAAACTTCCTCTGATCCCAGATATATGAGCATACACGGGGTGTAAGCAAGGACCCCAGAGGTGTCCAGAAACTTCCTCTGATCCCAGATATATGATCATACACGGGGTGTAAGCAGGGACCCCAGAGGTGTCCAGAAACTTCCTCTGAGCCCAGATATATGAGCATACACGGGGGTGTGAGCAGGGACCCCAGAGGTGTCCAGAAACTTTTTCTGAGCCCAGACACAGTAAGGTATTTTCCCAGCTGTCATTGCTCTGAGATGTCGGACTTCTGCCCCAAGATAGCACTTCTTCATCACAAAGAAGGAGAGAGGGAATAAAAAAAATACTTTCCTGTAATGAGCAAAGCCTGGTTCTCCCTCCCATTATCGATTTCAGCAAGTGTGGGCAAAAGTTTTGCTAGATCTTGGAAAGTTTTGTGAAGTTTTCCTGTTTGTCTTCTCAGGATCCTACATATGGCATTGAAGTCATGACAAAGTGGAAGCATCTCCTGGAAGAAGGTCACCTGTCCCATAGTGCGCAGGATGCCGCCATGGACCCCTACCACAGGTAGTAAATCTGCTTCACATTTACCCAGTAGGACAGGACATGTTATCCTATTACAGAAATACAAGTGTTTCACCCTCCCTAGTGGAAATGCCTTTTTCCACGGTGCGTTGGGGGCAATCAAGGCAGAGTGCGCTGTATTTTGCCGTAATGCCCCACCCTCCCCTCTATCGGGAAAGCGATGCCCCTTCATTAACACAAAGGTCTATGGCACCCCTGCCTCTTAGGCTATGTTTCCACATATTTCGGGGCCCCCTCCACTAAGCGTTTTGCTTGGCAGGGATAGACTTTACCTGCTCTGCGAATGCTGTCTTCACTGCGCCGAGCTATTCCGCCGATGCAAGGCTGAATGTAGTGGAGCACATTAAGCCTCTGCATCGGCGGATGTGTACACAGAGTATCTGCAGAGCAAGTAAAGTCAATGTGCTACGTCGGGACCTCCCGCCAGGCAATACTCTTAGCGGAGGGGGTCCCAATGTATAGTGGAAACAAACCCTGGGCTTCACCTGATGATGCAGAAACGCTGTGGGCTCGCAGAGCGCAGACGAGTATGCCCTTACTGGGTTCAGGCATACCGCCACGGGGTTTAAGCAGACATTCTATCTACCGCAATTTAAAAATACCGCTACCGCAGAAAAAATACCGCTGCCGCAGAAAAAATACCGCTACCGCAGAATAAAAATATTTTAAGTGTTCAAGTCAATTGAAGAAAATTCCCCTGCAATACCAACTTCAGCCAGAACATTGGTGTCACTAGAGAGCACACTTTATGGCATCTTATCTTCCTCACACACGGGGAAGGGGGAGGGCATGGGGGAAGCTGCTTGCATGTCTCCCCTCTACAGCTGTGTGGAAGCTTCAGCTCACACACAGGCAAACATAGATGGGAGGGAGGCATCTTTCATCTATATCACAACAGGGCTCTGCTGATATAAACAATACAGTCCAGATGGAAGATCTGGACGCGGGTGGAGCTCACATCTGCTGCTCCACCTCCCTAGGTAATCTTGCTGGGAGGGCGAGGATGCTGGCGGGGAGCCAAGGTGCGACCACCTGCTGCCAAGCGGGTGGTCGGGCATTAAGACCAGAAGAAGCAGGCACTTTTTCCCTCAGATTTTGGGGGTCAAAAATACGGTAATATGCAGGAGTGGACTACTGCCCCATCTTGTGCATGATGAGAGGTCTGAGCTCAGGAAAGAAAGGCTTCTGGGACCATAGAGAGGGAAAAGGCGAGCAAAACTGTTTTTTAATTCATTTGAATATGATCGCCTAATCAAAATCTAAAACATACATATGTAAAATTTAAGTGCAACTTACCTCTGAGCTGGTATAATATACTTACCTGCTGTTCTTTGGAAACTTATGAGAGATTCCATCTCTCATTCTATCTGTCAGGTTTCTGGGGGTTTACTAAGGGTGCAATATCGCGACTGCCCACTGGGGGCATTTATAATGGTTTCCTATGGGAACATACGTCTTATTCGTTTTAATGCAGAGTAGAGATTTACCAGTCTATCTTTGCGCCGCGGTAAATGTCATCAGGGCCAGGGTGAGAGGATCCTCTTGCACCCTCTTTTTCGGTTGAAGCGTCTTCTCCCTACTCCTTGTGTCGTCTGTATTGGCAGCTGCCGCAGTTTGTCTGTTTCTCTGTGTTTTAGTGACTGTTCTTCTCTCTCTCTCTCCAGACTCTTGTGGGAGACGTGGATTCCAATTCTACGAAACATCATCTCCCAGTGGCAGCCTAGAAACTGCGCCCCCATGGTGGACTTTCTGGACAGCTGGGTCCACCTGCTCCCCGTCTGGATCCTGGACAATATATTAGATCAGCTGATTTTCCCGAAACTGCAGAAGGAGGTAAATGTATAAGAGCCCCCACACACCATCAGATTTCTCTGTCAGATTTCCTTCAGATCTCCTTTTGTTTGACCAAAACCATGTGATATGAGGGACTTTCTAAACCATCAAGTCTGCCTGTGTTCAATCGCAGAGGACCCGGCGCTACATATTTGTTGGGAGATCTAAAGGATATCTGACAGAGAGATCTAAAGGATATCTGACAGAGAGATCTAAAGGATATCTGACAGAGAGATCTAAAGGATATCTGACAGAGAGATCTAAAGGATATCTGACAGAGAGATCTAAAGGATATCTGACAATGAGATCTAAAGGTGTATGGCCAGCTTAAGATATCGTATCCTTCCTGAATGATTCACCATTGAAGCTGCTAGAGAGGAAACCGCAGATCACATGTAGCAGAGATCCTAGCACTGTAGGTCCTTGGGTACATCTTCTCCTCCAGCAAAGAGAAGCATGAGTAGTACAGTGTTACCCCTAAGACCCACCCACAGGGGGTATAGGTGCTAGGTCCTAATTTGGGGGTAACAAATTAAGACCTAGCACCTATTCCCCCTGTGCTTCTAATATAAGCCCTCCCCCAAATATAAGACCTAGCCTGTCCCAGAGACAGCTGCCGTGTTTAGAGAAGACCTGACAGGAGGTGTCTTCTAAACCCGCACCCACCCTGATCCCCGCACCACCTTCCCCCAGTCCTGCGCACGGGGCTTGCAGGCAGCAAATGTCAGCAGCCCAGAAAGCACCCGCAGGTCCTTGTGTTCAGGCGTGGGTGAATGCCGCCCCCAGTGAAATAAAAGAAGCCCAAGTGGCAAAAAAATAACAGTTTAGACGACAGTGACATCTTGTGGCCATTCTGTATATGACATCAAAGAGTTACTTAGTAAAAATAAGACCTAGTGCACCTAGAATTAATATAAGGCAGTGTCTTATTTTCGGGGAACTACGGAACAATGGTGACCTAGAAGAAGCCATTCTTTGGATCTTCTACTGTAAATAAATTTATTAGGAGGATTTTAGGATATTGTTTTTAAGCTCAAAATAAAAAAAAACACATCCATTAAATACACATTACTGACCTGTCACACTTGCATCCTGAAAAACTGCTGCACAAAAAAAAACACGATTTCATACCTGGAGCCAGCATGTTAAGTACTGGTGAAGCGAATCTGCTACGCCAGATGTGCACCAAAGCTGCTTTGCCAGATGTGCACCTCATCACTGCAGCCGACTTTCCCCCCGCACAAATTGCTACAGACACGAGCCTCTGGTGGGGGCGGATTCCGGTTGCAGTGATGAGAGGTGCACGTCCGAGGGAGGGGGGAGGTAATGTTGGCTGCAGTGATGAGAGGTGCACATCTGGCAAAGCAGCTTCGGTTCACCAGTACTTAAGATGCTGACTCCAGAGAGTGCACCTCTGGCTGCAGTGATGAGAGGTGCACGTCCGGGGGAGCACCTCTCATCATTCAAGTCTTACAAATGTGATTTTGGCGTCACAATCCCACGGGACTGGACAGGAGCGACTTCCTACAGCCACAAGGGCACTTGGGATAGATGTCACACAATCTCAGAAAAAAAATCACCCCTCCTGCTGTTAGAAAAAGTTTTTGATCACGGATCTGTGACCTGTGAGGTGGTAGGTCCACTGTACAATTGAAGCCCCCTCTACACGTGCGGTCGATCAGGTGAAAATCTAAGCGTGTATGGGGGGCTTTACACTTCTAGATCCACATAATCTTGCAAGTTGATCTTTACCCCCATGTGCTGGTATATTTAGGCACTCGAGTGAGTAGAAGGTTGGCCATGACTGTCTTGGCGCGCTGGTATCAGTGAGTGCCCATGCTCCAGTATCCTCAGAACCTTACCAGGGATATTTCTTGTCTTTAGGTGGAGAGCTGGAATCCCCTGACGGACACGGTGCCCATCCACTCCTGGATCCACCCCTGGCTGCCGCTCATGCAGTCGCGGCTGGAGCCGCTGTTTTCACCAATCAGGAACAAGCTTGCCAACGCCCTGCAGAAGTGGCATCCCAGCGACTCCTCCGCCAAGCTGATTCTGCAACCATGGAAAGAGGTCTTCACCCCGGGATCCTGGGAGGCGTTCATGGTGAAAAACATTGTGCCCAAGTTAGGTAAGTTATCTGTTTAAAGCCCCCCCATACACCTTAAGATCGATCCATACAATTTCCATTAGATCTACCAACGGTATATAAGTGGCCCTCACTGATAAATACAATAGTGACCTGAAGGTATATTCACTGCTATGTAGTGTCCGGGTCCTCCCTGATAGAATACATCAGTGGGAGGTACATCACTGCTATGCTAGTGCCCGGGTCCTCCCTGATAGATCAGCTGATTGAATATATTCCTGCTCTGTATGGCCCGGGTCCTCCCTGATAGACTACACAGTCATGGAAGGTAATAACACTGGCTATGTGGCGGGTCCTCCTGAGATACATAGGTGATTGGAAGGTATATATCACTGCTATGTCGTGCCGTCCCTCCCTGATAGAATCATAGTGATTGGAAGGTTCATTCACTGCTATGAGTGCCGGGTCCTCCCTGTAGAATCATAGTGATTGAAGTATATATCACTGCTATGTGCTCCGGGTCCCCCTGTAGAATACCAGTGATTGGAAGGTATATCAGCACTGCTATGTAGCTGCCGGTCTCCCTGATAGCATACTAGTGATTGGGAAGGTATATCTCACTGCTATGTATGCCGGGTCCTCCCTGATAGAATACATAGGATTGAAGTATATATCCGACTGCTATGTAGTGCCGGGTCCTCCCTGATAGAATCCTAGTGATTGGACGGTATAATATCACTGCTATGTAGTGCCGGGTCCTCACTGATAGAAATACATAGTGATTTGAAAGGTTCTATCACTGCTATGTATGCCGGGTCCTCCCTGATAGAATACCATAGTGATTGGAAGGATAAGAAAGGTCCTCATATTACATGGTTTTGGTAGAACAGAATTTGAACAAAAGGATTGCGCTAACACAAAATGTTTTTGCATAAATTAAGTTCAAAGTCAAGTAAAAATATCTAAAATCTGAATTTTTATTTTGACTTTGAACTTAATTTATAAAAAAAAACTACATGTGCTAGTTTTTTTTCCAATGTTCCCACAACCCTTCTCTGCATCTCCAGCAAGTTTGGTGATGATATCATGTTCAGGGGCTTTGCAATCAGCTCACAAAGTTAGCAAGTCGAGGGAGGAGGAATCTCTCCTCTGGCTGAGAGCTCAGTATCAATGATATTAGTCCACATTGCTAGGGTTTCGCCCCATTTGCGTACTGGCGGACCACTTATGTTCACCCCTGGCTATAACTGTTCCACTTGTATGATAATTCACCGTCTGTTGTTGTGTCCGCTAGGTATGTGTATGGGAGAGTTCGTCATCAACCCTCATCAGCAGCACATGGACGTCTTCCTGTGGGTGATGGACTGGGAGGGGATGATCTCTCCGTCCAGCCTCGTCGGGCTCCTGGAGAAGCATTTCTTCCCCAAGTGGTTGCAGGTAAGTGGTCTCATACTATGTGTTCGGTCACACATGCTCATTCATCACCCGTGTAGCCTGTAGAGCTTACAGCGGGGAGTATAAAAAAAACCGGGGAACAGACAGGAAGGGGCCGTGAGACTAGAACTGTCCCTCTGGTAGAGAAGCCGACCATTCAATTCTGGGACTGCTTGGAGGAGGATTACAGACAGATGTATTTAAATGTAAGCTGAGATTTACCGTATATACTCGAGTATAAGCCTAGGGGGGGGCAATGCAGCAGAAACGGCAAATTCAGTGAAGTTTTCAAACTGAAATTCCACCATCACCAGTATGACCACTAGATGGCGCTGCCGGGCAAGTTTACATTTCACCAGCGGAGTCCAGCCCATTAATACCGAATATTGAACAGTTGGCTATGAACCGTGACTGGCCCCTTTGTAGCTATGGACCCCATAGGGCCCGCTATACCTGCTGTGCTGGTTCTTGCTCCACTGGACACATTGATTGTCCGCACTGGTGACCGGCAGCTCTAGCAGAAGGAGATTGTTAGGAGAAGAGTAGTCATCGGACCACCTACAGAGGCTGCCAGTTACCGAGGGAAAGCAGTGACACCCGGACAGGTAAGTGGGACCCTGATTCCTGACCTGAGTATAAGCCTAGGGGGGCAATGCAGCAGAAACTGCCAAGTCAGATAGTGGAGTTTTCAAAATGAAATTCCACCATCTCCAGTATGACCATTAGATGGCGCTGCCGGACAAGTTTACATTTCACCAGCGGAGTCCAGCCCAGTTAGGGCTTGTTTCCATTGTAGCGTTCCCGTTCGGTTGCAGCCACGCGGCCGCCCCCGCACACAACCGCATCCATTGGAAACTTCAATATAGTTTCCACTGGTGCGGTTGTGCGAGTTCGGATGCGGTTTAGGGTGCGTTTCTGAACGCTAGCTGCAGCGTTTTGAAACGCATCCGCGTCCCCAACCGCATCCACATCTGCAATACAAAAAAAAAACGCATAGCAAAAACGCGCGCCAACTTTAGGCATGCGTTCAGCCACGCGGCTACAACCGCACGGGAACGCTTCAATGGAAACAAAGCCTAATACCGAATATAGAAGAAAGATGAACCATGAACGGTAGCGGGCCCCTTATAGCTCCGGACCCCATAGGGGTCACTACAGCTGCTGTGGTGGTTTTTATTCCACTGGACACATTGATTGTCCGCACTGGGGACCGGCATCTCTAGCAGGAGACTCACAGGAGAAGAGTAGTCATCCCACCACGTACAGAGGCTGCCAGCTCCCGAGGGAGAGCAGTGACACCTGGACAGGTAAGTGGGACCCTGATTCCTGTAAAAGCCGAGCGGTGCAATGCAGCAGAAACTTGCAAAGTCAGATAGTGGAGTTTTCAAAATGAAATTCCACCATCTCCAGTAAAAAATTACCACAAGATGGCGTTGCCACCCAAGTTTTATTTTCTGCAGTTGAGTCTATCCCAGTAATACCGAATATAGAAGAAATAAGATGAACGGTGGCGGGCCCCTTTATAGCTACGGACCCCATAGGGGCCACTACGGCTGCTGTGGGGGTTCTTACTCCACTGGGCACATTGTCCGCACTGGGGCCCGGCTGCTCTAGCAGAAGGAGATGGTTAGGAGAAGAAGAGTGGTCATCGGACCACCTACAGGGGCTGCCAGCGCCCGAGGGAGAGCAGTGACACCCGGACAGGTAACTCCTGACCCAAGTATAAGCCGAGGGGGTCTTTTCCTAAGTGGCAGCATCTTCATCCGTCCCTCTGCCACGTCGTCCTCCTCATCACATGACGTGTCAGTAACTCTTGTCCGTCTTGCACACAGGTGTTGTGTTCCTGGCTGAGTAATAACCCCAACTATGAAGAGATCACCAAGTGGTACCTGGGCTGGAAGTCCATGTTCTCCGACCAGGTGCTGGCTCACCCGGGTATCAAGGAGCGCTTCAACGAGGCCCTGGACATCATGAACAGAGCCGTGTCCACCAATGTCGGTGAGTGCAGACGAGGATTGTATAAACTCGTGGTTCTTCCCGCAGGCCGGCGCTGGGTGACTGCGTATAAGGAGATAAAGGTATGTTCCCGCTTGGCCGGCCCCCTTGTAGCTACGGACCCCATAGGGGCCGATACGGTTGCCATGGTGGTTCTTACGCCACTGGGCACATTCATTGCCCGCACTGGAGACCGGCAGCAGAAGGGGGAGACTGCAGGCTGGGAGGATAAGCGCGTCGGACCACCCACAGAGGCTGCCGACACATGCTGGAGACCAGCGAACACCTGGACAGGTAAGTAGGACCGTCACCCCCAGACTGCTCATCTGGACACTAATCTTCATGCCAGTGCCCTGTCCGGCCTCCTCGCTGTGCCCTATCAGTCACTTTAATGCCCATTTATTTCCAGCCCCAGAACACGGGTCAGTCGGCCATGAACGGCCACGGGCCTCCTTGTAGCTATGGACCACATAGTGGCCTCTTTAGCTGCCATGGTGGTTCTTGCGTCACTGGGCACATGCATTGCCCGCACTGGAGTCCGGCAGCAGAAAGGGGAGACTGCCGGCTCAGAGGAGAAGAGCGTCGGACCACCTACAGAGGCTGCCGGCCCCCCCATGGGAGACCAGCGAACACCCGGACAGGTAAGTGGGACCCTGACCCCCAGACTGCTCATCTGGACACTAATCTTCATGCCCCTGTCCTGTCCAGCTTCCTGGCTGCGCTTATCGGTCACTTTTATGCCCGTTGACTGTCCAGCCCCAGAACACGGGTCAGTCAGATATGAACGGGCCGGGCCCTCCTTGTAGCTATGGACCCCATAGGGGCCGATACAGCTGCCATGGTGGTTCTTACGTCACTGGGCACATGCATTGACCGCACTGGAGTCCGGCAGCAGAAGGGGGAGACTGTCGGCTCAGAGGAGAAGAGCGTCGGACCACCCACAGAGACTGCCGGCACCCACGGGAGACCAGTGAACCCCTGGATAGGTAAGTGGGACCCTGACCCCCAGACTGCTCATTTGGACACTAATCTTCATGCCCCTGCCCTGCCCCATCGGTCACTCTTATACCCGTGTACTATATTAGGGACTTGTGGCTGGGTCTGCACTAAGCAGCCTCAGAAACCGCGGCGCGTGGCGTTATGGACGCCTCAGCGTGACATGACCATAGCATTCGCCTCGTGGTTCTGCTGCTGTTTTATATGCATCTGGCGTGGTTTGCGCACATTACATACCGCGCCCATTGATCCACGTGGCTGCTGGTGGCTCCGGAACTACGCGTAGTGTAGACTCTGCCTGCAGCCCAGTTGGCACGCGCAGAGAGGCTGTGTATCAGGTTTCTGTCTCTGGGGATGGGAGGTGACATTGTATTCCGGATCCAGACTTCGGCTGGTGAAATGTAATCGGACAGCAGCGCCATCTTGTGGCCACACTGCTCATTTACCAGGAAATGTATGGTATTAGCGTGCTTTTGTTTTGTTTTATTGTCTTGTTGACTGTTAATGTTACAGAGAACTAATAAAAGTTGTTTATTGATGGAGAGGGTCCAGGAGGCGGGTAAGCTGTCACAGGCAACCACTGAGAGCTAACCCACCTCCTTTAACTCCTGCTCTGCAGTGTGAGCCTGACACAGCTCTGCAGAGGGACCAGGAGGCGGGTAAGCTGTCACAGGCAACCACCGAGAGCTAACCCACCTCCTTTAACTCCCGCTCTGCAGCGTGAGTCTGAAACAGCTCTGCAGAGGGACCAGGAGGCAGGTTAGGTGTCACAGGCAACCACTGAGAGCTAACCAGCCTCCTTTAACTCCTGCTCTGCAGTGTGAGCCTGACACAGCTCTGCAGAGGGACCAGGAGGTGGGAAAGGTGTCACAGGCAACCACTGAGAGCTAACCCACCTCCTTTAACTCCTGCTCTGCAGTGTAAGCCTGACACAGCCCTGCAGAGGGACCAGAAGGCGTGTAAGGTGTCACAGGCATCCACTGAGAGCTTACCCACCTCCTTCAACTCCTGCTCTGCTGGTTGGAGCACAGAGCTGTGACCGGCAGTGGAAGTTTTTCGGGCTCAGGCTAGGGTGCATCCTATTTGATCCATTCGTCCTATTTGCTGTACTAAACATCAAATGTACAGAGTGAGCCTAACACAGCTCTGCAGAGGGACCAGGAGGCAGATAAGGTGTCACAGGCATCTACTGAGAGCTTACCCACCTCCTTTAACTCCCGCTCTGCTGGTTGCAGCACAGAGCTTTGGAAGTGGAATTTTTCTGGGATCAAACACTCGGCTAGGGTGCGTCCTATGTGATCCATTCGTCCTATTTGCTGTACTCTCTGTTTGGATGTAACCCATGTCTCTATTCTAGGAGCGTACATGCAGCCGGGCGCCCGGGAGAGCATCGCGTACCTGACTCAGACGGAGAGGAGGAAAGACTTCCAGTACGAGGCCATGCAGGAGCGGCGGGAGGCGGAGAGCATCGCGCAGAGGGGCATCGGGGTGGCGTCGGTGCCCATGAACTTCAAGGACCTCATCCAGTCCAAGGCCGAGGAGCACAACATCGTGTTCATGCCGCTGATCGGGAAGAGGCACGAGGGCAAGCAGCTCTACAACTTCAACCGCATCGTCATCTACATCGACCGAGGCGTGGTGTATGTGCAGGGGGAGAAGACCTGGGTGCCCACCTCGCTGCAGAGTCTGATAGACATGGCCAAGTAGACTTGGGTGCCCATACACGGGCAGATTCTTCCTCCATAGAGGAGGGACCGACTGCTGCGTGACGTCAACCCCCCTCAGAGGATCGGCGGGCACCCTTTGTGTGCCGGAAGTTTAGTTAACCATGCGATCAGACATGGGGGGGAGGATCCTGGTTGATCTGACCATGTGGGTGCATGGCGGTCAATCGGGCGAAAATCGGCCCGTGTATGCTAACCTTTACTGTGACCTCGCCGACCAGCACCAAGGCATCGTGCGTCACGGCCAATCAGAGCGATTCTGATATTACCAGCTGGTCTGCTGGTTTACTTCTTCGCTGTACATATCTGTATATATCAAAGGGATTTCTCAGTGTTGTAAGAAAACAAGAAACATTTTAATTGTATTAAAGAAGTTTTGTTTCATATATTCAGAAGTGTCGTGCAGCTGGGATTCTGCTTACATCGTACAAAAGAAATCACTTGTGGTGAATATGTTGAAGAGACAATCACCACAGTGTAGGTTCCCTCTGTGACTAACAGAGGCTGGGGGACTTTAACCTCCCTAGCGGTTGTGACGAGTCCAGCTCGTCCAGTGCTGACATGCTGAAAGTGCACTGGACGAGCTGGACTCGTCCAACACTGATCGGAGCCCCGCGGCGCTCACTTACCGATCCAGGCGTCTGCGGCGGCTCCGATCCCGGCGGCGGCTTCTCCTTGACTGAAGGGATCCCTCTGCCCCCCCGGCGGCGTGACGTGATGACGTCACATCCCGCCGGGGCGGCGGCGGGAAGCTTCAAGATGAGCCGGCATTGCAGAGAGAAGCCTCGGCGCCGCCGCCACACAAGACAGTAAGTGAGCGCTGCGGGGCTCCGGGCTTTACGCGTACATCGCCTGTTTTCAAGGCGATGTACACGTAAAGCCCGGAGCCCCGCAGCGCTCACTTACCAGCGGCGGCGGCTCCGAGGCTTGTATATGCAATCCCTGATCATGGCAGGCATTTGAATTTGCCGCCGCCCACCGATGTACTGACTACCTACTATGACCGACTCGCGACTCCTACACTGACCACGCACTTTCCCTGATTGATGTCTGCTGTGGGGATTAGAGATGGTTGAATTTTTTTTCAAAAATTCGACCATTTCAACGGTTTCCACTTAATTGCAAAGCCCCCAAGCATGGTATCATCACCAAACTTGCTGGAGATGTAGAGAAGGGTTGGGGGTATACTCCAAAAAAGAAAGTATGTCTCTAACACAAATAGTTTTTTCACAAATGAAGTTCAAAGTCAAGTCAAAATTTCGAAAATCAGCATTTTTACTTTAACTTTGAACTTAATTTATGCAAAAACGACATGGGCTAGAGCGACACTTTTTCTTGTCAAATGTTTCTCCAACGCTTCTCTACATCTCCAGCAATTTCGGTGATGATACCATGTTCAGGGGCTTTGCAATCCGCTCACAAAGTCAGCAAGTCGAAAAATTCGACCATCTCTAGTGGGGATGGGCCCATTCAAATGCAAGGGATCGCGGACGATCACCAAAGTGGGGACAAGGTAAGTCAAAAATGTTCTGACGCCTGAGAAGCTGAGCGACAGTGACATCTGGTGGACAGTCTATATGTTAATAAAAAAAAAAATGACTTGGTAAAAATAAGACCTACCTGAAAATAAGCCCTAGCGCATATTTTGCATCTAAAATGAATATAAGACCGTGTCCTATACAGAGCCGACGCATTACAAGGCTCGAGGGACTTTCTAAACCATCAAGTCTACCTGTGTTCAATCGCAGAGGACCCGGCACTACATAGTTGTTGGTAGATCTAAAGGATATCTGACAGAGAGGTGTATGGGCAGCTTTAAGCGGGTGTATACTTAATGTGTCAAATATAGATGTAAAATTTAAATCGGACTTACCTCTGAGCTGGTATGATGGCGGCTTAGGGCTCCACGATCCTAAAAATCTACTTACCTGCTGTTCCCTGGAATCCTGAAAGATTCCATCTTTATTCACCAGGCTTCCGGGGGTTACCATGGTGCAATATCGCAAGTGGCCACTGGGGGCGTTTATAATGGTTTCCTATGGGACTTTGCTTTAAATGCAGAGGCGAGATCAGGGATTTACTTTGCGCTCAGAGATCTCAGCTTCTTTCTATTGGCTGTGCCGAATGACAATGGAGCCCGAGAGAGAGGAGGGGCTGCGAGTGATCTTCTTAAATTACTCATAACATGCGGCTCCAGTCAACTATATTAACTACCCAATCACATATCAGGAAGAAATCCTTTGCGTGGAAAAAATCAAGTGGTCTCCAACACCACTCAGAAACATCTAAGGGTCGCCACAGACGCCTGCGCTCAATTCCCGATTCCTAGCGATCGAGGAATAGATGATTGATCTTTTTGCAATCGATGAGCACACCACCTTGGGAATCCGATTTGGGGCTGATTTTGACAGGAGCCGATCGCTAGCTCCTCTGAGGACAGTCAGTGATATGACTATGGTGAGGACATTAGATTGTCATCTCCTCTGAGGACAGTCAGTGATATGACTATGGTGAGGACATTAGACTGTCAGCGCTGAGCAGGACGCCTTTCAGCTGCTCAGCTTTCACTCCCGCCCGGCCCCGCCCCCGGAGCTCCTGATTGGCCGGCAGCCTTGGCTCATTAGCATGCTCCCTGAGTGTCAGGCTGTGAGAGAAGTTTGCAGCAGGCTCTGGAAGGGGGAGCAGCTCTGCTCCATGGAGACTCCTCACCTTTCTTCCTAGGATTCCAAGTTTTTGGGAAGAACAAAGCCTTCAGCTTGTCGCACATCTGGAGAACGTCCTGGAGAAGCAGGACCTTGGATGATGGGACGTTCTGGAAGTCTCTGGATCCTTCACAAGACCTGTACAATGCATCACCGTGTAGGACACTTTATCTAAACCTCAGGATCTCCACAACTTTGCCACCAGCAGCTATGGCCGGAGTGTACAGCTCCACCCTGAAGACCCTCGAAGACCTGACCCTGGACTCAGGCTATGGAGCAGAAGACTCCTGCAGGTCCCTCAGCCTCTCATCCACCAAGTCCAACTCTCAGCCCCTGGCCTCCTCCCAGCACCGGGGTACCTGGTGGTATTACTCTGGATCCATGAACAGCAGGAACAGCAGCTGGGACACCATGAACTCTGCTTTGACAGAAGATCCAGACCTGGTGGACCTCTTCCCTAGATGCCACCGGCTGCCAGAGCTGGAGGAATTCCCCTGGACGGAGGAGGACATTGGAAAGCTGCTGAGGACTGGGAAAGGAGATGGTGGGGTCAGGTGGGACTTCTCCCAGGATGCTGTCAGGAGGATGTCGGTCTTGCTGAGGAGACCTCTGATCAGGATTTCTAGGGAAGCTCAGAGGTTGAGCATCCTCCACGCCAAGTGCACCCGCTACGAGATCCAGAGCGCCATGAAACTCATCCTGAGTTGGGCACTTTCCCAAAGTTGCACCCTGGCCACCGTTCGGGCAATGTCCCTCTACAGCATGAGCGCCGGGGACGGCTTGAGGCAAGGCAAGTCGGCAAGATGCGGCCTTTCCTTAATGGTCGGCAGGTTCTTCAGGTGGATGGTTGACACCAGGATATCAGTGAGGATCCACGAATATGCTGCCATCTGCTTGACCTCCTGCGTGGAGAACCTTCTGGAGGAGATCAGGAACCGTGTGGTGTCCAGCCAAGGAACCGAAGGAGCGGAGATCTCGCTGGATGCTCTGGAGATGGCCATCAACAACGACGCTGAGCTGTGGGGGGTTCTGCAACCCTACGAGCACCTAATTTGTGGGAAGAACGCTAACGGTAAGAGGCCACCTTCTTCTTTTTCTGATCATGTGATATGTAAACACATTGACTGGTATCACCCATGGTGGTGCTCAGGACCAGATGTTGAAAGGAACATCTGTGCTTGAACAACTGTGGCCGATTTACAAGGACAATGTCTGTGAATTGAGGACTTGTCCCTGGAATTTCCTCTTTCCTGAGGAACTTGTGTCTCCTTGGCTCTTGAGGTGTTAGCGTGTTCTGATTGGTTGTCCAGGATCGTTTTATTTGGGTGAAGTTCAATGCTCAACCAGCTTGTATACAGGTTCTGCAGGAGTGTCGGCGAAATTGTCTACAGGCTGTTGCCAAGTCTGTACATTGTGTGTGTAAGACTTGTAGACTCGTTCTTCTGCCCAAATAGTTCATGAATTCATCCTGAAGGACGTTTAACAACCAATCTGATTGGAGCTTGGTGTCGGCAGATGACAAACTTGGTGGTTACGGGTTCCTACACTTTGCTTCTTTACCTGAGGCAAGATGATGGGAAGGTGACCATGCATGACCAGATACCTTCATGAGGTAGAGCAACCAGGATGACCAATATGTAACCGAGAGAACTCCACCTGAACACCAACCAATATGGATGGTTGGATGATGTTGGATGGTGGTGCTCTCTCTCCATACCAGTCCTACAAAGACTAAGCTCTCCTGATCAATATCTGATCAACCTATCAATCATGAACCCCATTACATTCCATCCTTGTATCTAATCTATTGAAGGTGTCCACCTGGGTATGGCCACCTTTATTCGTGAGGGACCTAATGAGCTGGTAGTGGGGTGCTCTCTCTCCATACCAGTCCTGCAAAGACTAAGGTCTCCTGATCAACCTTGGTGGTTACGGGTTTCTACACTTTGCTTCTTTACCTGAGGCAAGATCATGGGAAGGTGACCAGATACCTTCATGATGTAGAGCAACCAGGATGACCAATATGTAACTGAGAGAGCTCCACCACAAACACCAACCAATATGGATGGTTGGATGATGTTGGATGGTGGTGGGTAGTGGGGTGCTCTCTCTCCATACCAGTCCTGCAAAGACTAAGGTCTCCTGATCAATATCTGATCAACCTTGGTGGTAACGGGTTTCTACACTTTGCTTCTTTACCCGAGGCAAGATCATGGGAAGGTGGCCATGCAGGAGCAGATACCTTCATGAGGAAGAGCAACCAGGATGACCAATATGTAACTGAGAGAACTCCACCGCAAACACCAACCAATATGGATGGTTGGATGATGTTGGATGGTGGTGGGTAGTGGGGTGCTCTCTCTCCATACCAGTCCTGCAAAGACTAAGCTCTCCTGATCAATATCTGATCAAACTATCAACCAAGAACCCTATTACATTCCATCCTTGTTGGTGTCCATCTGGGTATGGCCACCTTTATTCGTGAGGGACCTAATGAGCTGGTGGTGGGTAGTGGGGTGCTCTCTCTCCATACCAGTTCTGCAAAGACTAAGGTCTCCTGATCAATATCTGATCAACCTTGGTGGTTACAGGTTTCTACACTTTGCTTCTTTACCCGAGGCAAGATCATGGAAAGGTGGCCATGCATGAGCAGATACCTTCATGAGGTAGAGCAACCAGGATAACCAATATGTAACTGAGAGAACTCCACCGCAAACACCAACCAATATGGATGGTTGGATGGTGGTGGGTGCTGGGGTGCTTTCTCTCCATACCAGTCCTGCAAAGACTAAGGTCTCCTGATCAATATCTGATCAAACTTGGTGGTTACGGATTCCTACACTTTGCTTCTTTACCCGAGGCAAGATGTTGAGAAGGTGGCCATGCATGAGCAGATACCTTCATTAAGTAGAGCAACCAGGATGACCAATATGTAACTGAGAGAATTCCACCGCAAACACCAACCAATATGGATTGTTGGACGGTGGTGAGTACTGTGATGTTCTCTCTCCATACCAGTCCTACAAAGACTAAGGTCTCCTGATCAATATCTGATCAACCTATCAATCAAGAATCCCATTACATTCCATCCTTGTATCTCATCTATTGAAGATGTCCACCAGGGAATGGCCACCTTTTTTCTTGAGGGACCTTATGAGCTTTGTTTGCTGTAGAGGTCTCCCAGAGCAGCCTTCTGCTTGCAGCCAGATGTGGTCATCCCGTGTTTATCGTTCTTTGGCTTTTATGAAAAACATTCATGTGGAGCGACCCTTTAGGATACGTTGACTTCCATGGCTGGTTGGCCCATTTGTGTGAGGTTGGTTGCCTGTGAAATATTTGTGGAGCAGTTTGTGTTGTGAGACTCCTGAAAAGTGTGTGAAGAGGTGACCAGACCACACAATGGGTGTAGGACATGGTCAAGCTACCCAAAACCATCTTGGAGTAAGATTCCTGAAAAGTGTGTGAAGAGGTGACCATACATAGTTCATGGGTGTAGGACATGGTCATTTACCCAAAACCATTGTGGTGTGAGACTCCTGAAAAGTGTGTGAAGAGGTGACCATACATAGGTTATGGGTGTAGGACATGGACAAACTATGGTCACCTTCTTGAGGGAACTTGATGAGCTACTTTGTTATTGAAATCTCATGGAGTTAGCCGACCTTCTCATGTCAGTGACCGGCAGCTGACAGCCGATGTTCCTTGGTCAGCCGTATCTGCTGCTGGGATCTGTTTGGATGTTGGGGGAGTCTCAGTTGTGTCATTCATATCCTGTCTTCAGCTTCTTCTTCAAGCCTGTAGCCTCCACAGTTACTATTTAGGTTTAGAAGGACCCGTCCCACCAATGGTTTTAGTTCATCTCTTGGTAGGTGCTGTGAGTTGCATCTTCTGCCGAAATAGATCCTTCAAGGTTTCTGGTGGCAGGATCTTGGTGATGGGATTCAAAGGTTGGCCTACATGGCATCACCAAGGGGTTGCCTTCTCCTTGGTCTGTGCATAAAACTGAAGATGCATGCTGCTTTTCCTTTGACTGTCTCTCTTTTCCTTTGACCAGTCTCCAGCTGGAGCAGGTCCATGACAGCTTGGGCTCAGAGGAAGAAGGTTCCGATAATGCTTGTAAGGGGACTTCAGTATAAGCTGGTGTTTTTCTATCTTGTAATGATCATTTCTGAGGATAATGTTCCTACATGCTGAGCCTTCAAATAGGGTCCACCTGACAGAATGAGGTTCCGTCACCAGTTAGCTTGGCCAATCTCTAATGGTTATGGCCTGTGGCAGTATGTTCCTTCACATTGCATGGGGAACCAGCCTGGGCATTTCAGATTTCTTTAACATTGACATGCTGGTTGGTTATTACAGAGTTCTTTGGTATTTATCAAAAGTTTAAAGTCAAGCAACTCTTTATGATCAGCAGATGTTAACTTCCAATTTATTGAGTTGAACCACCTGGCACAGAATTAGCCCCGTTGTGTGGATTTGGTGAACTGTGGACCTCTCATGAAGATGACCTTGGTATGAAGGTTCTATCTTCTCTGGATGGAGGGCATGAGAGCATGAAGCAGATAGAAGATTTTACATATGGGCACTTTGCCCAGGGTGGC
>CM070041.1:66492365-66509686 GCA_036250615.1 Ptychadena robeensis | reverse complement strand
GACAAATATCTGTTACTACAGTTGGCAAACAGACAATCAAGCAACAATTTTTTTTTGGTTTATGGTGGTCTTTTCTGATATTCTGCGTGGTTGTCCAAAAAGCTTCCTGAGACGGTGGTTTGTTTAGATCTTTTTGGTTCGGGGCATTCAGAATCTGCATCTTGGGAGTCACTCTCCGTCCCTATTCTAGAAAAAAATCTAGCCTCACTGATGGTTTTGGCATTGGCCCTTATCAGGATTTATGTCCCTAAGTAAATTGGGTCTTTCATCGATTTATTTGTGACTGCTTTGCCACAGTGAGTAGAGAGGAACAAGCTGAAGAGGGAAGTATTGTAAAGCTTCTTACTCTGCATCACCCTCTCGTGTTAGATACTGTCTGTCTAAGATAAAATTGCCCACTTTATATACCATTGTTAATATGGTATGGCGTTCGTAAATTTAAGATCAAAGGCGGGGGGGTTTTTTTTTTTTTTTTTTTTTTTTCCCCAATGTGAACTTCAATTCCTGTTATTTTGTTAGGTCAGATCTTCAGTTCATATGTGTTCTAATTGGAGTGTAGTAAGTTCAACATTCAAGGTTCTCAACTTCTATTTGTACTCTTCAACTAAAGCAGAGTACAGACGTGGAGATATGGGTCAAAATCGATGGCCGTTTAGAGTGCTGTGACGCACTCACGCATCTATCTGAACCATATCAATATGCCCACATCGCTGTTTTCGAGCAGGACAAATCAATCCGCTCGAAAACAGCCATATCAGACATGACCGTAAAATGGTCCCAATGCCGATGCTTTGCCTAGAGACCGCTGCGTCTCCAGGCAAGCTGAGCTGAGCTGGGGAGAGCGAGCTATCTCCCCGGCTTCACAGAATCTGACAGCAGCGTGATGACGTTGTAAGGCTGCTGAAGGTACATCGAACCGCTCGAATTACCCTGCTATATAGTCTCATAAGTTTAGATGAGCATTAGAAAAGCAGGGAAACATACTGCATTAGAATGGGCCCAGATCGAGGTGATTTGAGTGCGTTGGCACACTCACGGACATCATCTGGCCCATATCAAATTGCGGCCAGGCCTGTCTTTCAGCAGGATCAATTAATCAAGGGGATATGGACATGAAAGTAAAATATTCAAGGGGGGCCGGGGGGGGGGGGGGGGGGGGGACCGTTGTCCTGCTTTGCATGGGGACCGCGGGTCTCTAAGTAAGTCAGGTGGTAAACACAGCAATGCGACGCCTTCAGCTCCTCGCTGTCGGGTTCTTTATCCCGCTGCTGCCAGGAACCTTGAATGGCTCGTGTATTGAGCCATGTGTTCTCGGCTTAGAATCGATTCCCACGCCTATATTCGCCACACGGTTGCTGGGGAGGTGTAGTGTAGACCTAGCCTTAGTGTTCCACTAGGTGACTGCCCTCTTCCCCAGAAAAACCGCCTCCTAAAAGTAGGTGGGTACAGTAATATCTTCTGATGATTTTTTTTTGTGAAGTTTTATTAGATTTTTTAGGTGCTCTCAGTCACAACATATTAATTCATCCACAAAACACTCAAGATGAAGGGTAGGGATCGTTCTCGTGTTCAGGCACTACTAAGGGTGCTCTATGGTCTCCATTGATATCACGAAGGATCTTCACCCAGGGATAGACATGGACTATGACGGCCTTCCCAAGGCCAGTCCTGGGCTTCGTCCTCGTTATTACAGGGGTTTCCAGAAAGGAAATTACTGATCACGTTTCCATATGATTAAGTCAGGTGGTGAAGGAGTACATCAAGGCTCTGGCCGATGTAGCATTTGTAGAAGGACATTTTGGGAGGATGAGGAGCAGTGAAATGTTTGTTTTTGCTTCGTGATCGTTTCTCATTGCAAGTGTTTTTTTAGATTAGTTGAGCGGAAAATCGAGCCATGTAGCCCAGCTTCACCTTTACCCGGTCTCACTTGGTGTTATGGTATAAAGCAAGTGTTGGGTTTCTCATGCTTAATAAGGTTATCCTGCGTAAAACAACTTCTCTCTGTTCTGTGTGATTGTGATTGTATTGTGTTTGAAGTGAGGACCCCTTGGGCCTCAGGAAGTAGGTGGTGGATATCAACCTTTACGTTATCAACAAACATCTACAAACGATGTGTATGCAGAGATAATACCCATTTCTCGTTGAAACCTGGAGCCTAGTATCCAGAAGAAGTTTGTTAAAAGCGAAAACGTGTCGAGAAAGTGTTTAGATCCAGCATTAGATAGATATTTATTGTACAATAAGAACTTTATATGTAAGGGGTGTAAGACTTACTGTATGTACTCATTTCATAAATTTTTATCTGTTCAGCACTATAAAAAAATTGCATTATGTAAAGTCAGTGGTAATAAAACTATCTATCTAATATCACTGGTGAATAATTGGTGACTTAAAGTACCGTGGAGTCTCTAGTCTCGCCATTGGGGGGATGTCAATGGTGGGTTATGGTGGGCCCCAAATTAAGATAGAAGTTTTGACAACTTTCGCGTGTTTTGCTATAAGCTAACGTTATCAACGGTGCGGTAAGGGCCAAAAAAGTACATAGTCCTTTGCTATGCTTTCCTCCCACCCTCACCCCTCCACTTTTTAATCTCGGTGTCAACAACGAGGCCGGGTATATGTTGGCGGGAAACCGCACGCAACTCCTTTAACATGGAGGTCAATAGGGCCCACCCCCCCCCCCCCCCGCCTCGCGGCATCACCAAGGACACGGAGGAGGTAGTGCCCTAAAAAACGTCAGCAAGTCCACTGATATTAGAATCGCAGCAGGTCTCTCCAAGGATGGTACAAACAAACTTACCCCGAGCTACTACTTGGGGTATCACTAATGAGGGTCAGCTGCTCGTGGCATTGCTTGATCTCGAACCTCTATATACATGCCCCACGCTCTGTCCTTGTGGCCTCATTATATAAGTAGGCTTTCCTTTTTATCTCAACTTTCTGCTTTCATAGAGTGTGATAAAAGAAGAAGGAAATTGTTCTTTGACCATACATAGTGTTCTAAATTCAGAACCCGTATCTTGTCTGCCATGATCTCTATATAAGAGGAAGGAGGACGCAGACTTTAGTACAGAGACTCTCTCCAGGCTCTGTATTCCCCAATACTGTCATACCGGCTCATGCAGACTACTTTGACCTCCTCATCTATTGTCAAGATTTACAGAGGGCTTTTCATACACGGATTATACTGATTATTTATGCTTATGTAGTGACCCTTGTAACAGCTTCCGCCGGGGCCCCAGGGCCAGCTTCAGCCTGAATCTTTGTAGTCTGGTAATGTATTCGAAGACTATGATATCCCAGGATGGGGACGTCCTTCATTGGGGGATCTTCACTGGTCAACGTCGTATGAGGGGGTTGAGCTTGAGGTCGATCTCTACCCAAGTTTTTTTTTGATTGTATTGATGAAGTGAGATTCTGCCTTGGATATCTAAATGAAAAAGTAGTGAAAACTAAAGCCACTGAGGTCCTCAATATCTCTCTTTTAGAGAATTAAATTGTGTTTCAGTCCTTATTTTTCAATCATGTGTTACTTTTTAATTGTAGCAGAAAAAAAAACCTCTTTACTCTCAGGGGAATCGTGTGTCATGTCAGCTTCTGTACATGTCTTCAGCGAAAAACTGTGGACTAGGACTCGTAGTGTGTTGTGAAATGGCCAATCATAGGGTCTGTTGGGGTCTATAACATCGAGCAGCAGGATAAAAAGAGTAGAAAGGAGTGAGAGGTTGTAAATCTAAAAAAGGTCTTCATGGTGTGGACTTTGCTGTGATGTAATTTGTTTTGATTTTAAGGTTATTTTTTTGAATAAGATGTATTGCAATGTATGTTTTAATCATTCAAATTTTAAAATGCAATGATTTGGACGTGGACATATATAACCAGGGGTGGCACATAAGTGGACTCTGGTACTCAAAAGGGGACAAAACCTAGTACCTGCGTACCTGCATATGTACACGCTCATATACTAACAAACTAACAACTTGGAGGCGCTCCGGTCTGGGCGGCCACAGCTAAATTGGTACATGTATACAGGGAAGGGAAAAACATGAATACCTATAAAGGTTGCAGTTAGGGGGGTGAACTGGGAAGTAAATTACTAATCCAAAATCAAAGATTGGACTTCTGAGGTGGTGGAGATCTGGGGGATGCAGAGTACGAAGTAGGCATACCCGTTTTTTTTTTTTGAGGTATATCTGACAAAGAAAAGCCATGTGTGACTAAACCCGAAAATGTTAGGGTCCAATACTGAGGCTATGAGATAGGGGGATCACACTACGAGGTTATAAGACTGGGGGTCACATACTGAGTATGAGGATCTGGGGGTCACACTATGAGGTATGAGATATGGGGATCACAATACTGAGGATGAGATCTGGGTGGTCACACTTGGGTATGAGAGTATGGGGGGTCAAACTACTGAGGTATGAGATCGGGGGGTCACACTACAGAGGTATTGAGATCTGGGGGGGGGGTCACACTACTGAGGTTGAGATTGGGGGTCACACTACAGAGGTATGAGATCTGGGGGGTCACACTAAGAGTATGAGATTGGGGGGTCCAATACTGAGGTATGAGATCTGGGGGTCACACTAACTGACGGTATTAGATCGGGGGGGTCACTTTACTTAGGTAGAGATCTGGGGTCACATACTGAGGATAAGATCTGGGTCACACTACTGAGGTTATGAGATCTGGGGGGGTCACACACTGAGGTATGAGATCCTGGGGGGTCACACACGAGGTAGAGATCTGGGGTCCACCACTACTGAGGTATGAGATCTGGGGGATCACATACGGAGGTATAAGAATCTGGGTGGTCACACACTGAGGTATGAGTCTGGGGGCACACTACTATGTATGAGATCTGGGGGTCAACCGTGCAGGTACTGTTGGAGTACATTTGACCCACAGCCAGCTGGTGCACCTGTGGATGGCGACGCTTATCGGGGATCAACTCCGGGACAGGGAGGTCCATCGCAGCCGAGTATACCATGCAGTGAGGCTGTGCAACTGACCGTGAGGGAAGGACAGTTGCACCCTGGGGGTATAAGAATATTTTATTTGTAGGATAACAGCGCGTAGCTCCACTTCAGCTGTTAACTTTCATGTTTTACATGTTTCCCTGCGGTGATCCAAGTGACTAAATGTATACATGTAACATTGTAGCTGTGAGCACCAACACGGAGCGCCTCCAAGTTGTTATACACTATGAGCATTTGTAACAATTTAATGCCGGTACGCTGAGCTAGGTTTCGGCCCCTTTGAGTACCAGAGTACCACTTATTGCACCCCTGGTTATATTGCTGAATTTTAGCCACGCTTGAACCTCATCGGCATTGAGTGGAAACTCAGAAATATATATATAATATATTAGCGTGCAACCAAATCATACCAATTATAATACAAAGGTTGGTAACTAACAATCATGGCCCAGTATGAAACTTAGAACAGAGGACAGGACAGTCTGAAGGGTAAAAAGATTCTACAGAAAAAAACCTCTAAGAATTGTGTTATCTCTGTTTGTTTGAAGCCCCAGCCACAGTTTATAAGGATCTCTTGGCTTTCTTCTTTGCCATTGATGAAATTAACAAGGACCCCACACTGTTACCAAATATTACTCTTGGATAGCCACGTATGATCCTGTGCGGATGTCAGGAAAGCTTTAAAAAATACATTGAGGTTTATCAGGACCGAGGAAAAGATTGGTGCCCAAAACTACCGTGTGGACAACGCAAAAAATACTGGGGCTTCATCGGAGCCAGAGCTATGGGACCACGGCTTCACAGCAAACATTACCTTATGTACCAGTATGTACAGGGAGAAAAAAACTTTATCGATGTAGACGAGCAAAAACAGCTGCCTTGCACATTGGATGCTGACTGAATTAGATGACGGAGCTGTCCATGTCGCTGTAAAATACTGGGGTAGTTAAAACCTAAAACTATTAATGCCTAGGCCAATTGCATAACAGGACTACTCTAAAGAACCTGATGGCCGTGGAACTTTTTTCTTTGAGCTGACGGTAAATCTATGATCTTCTGTACTGATCCTTTTCAATGGGCTCCCAACCGACTTAAACCCCTAACTCCCCCAACCCACACGGATATAATGCAATCCTAATTATTTGTGTGTGAACAAAAAAACATACAAGAGAATATGGGCTTCTAAGGCACTCTATAGACGTACACAACATTAGTTTAGGTCTTTATTGACAAACATCTTGGGCCATTCATCAAAAATCAGGAACATACAATATGCTAATTCAAAATGTCGACACCAATATTAGTCTCTTGCAATATTACAAAGTAAATTGGGTGTCTGAAGTGATCCAACACGTTCGCCTGTTGAGGCTGCTTCGGGGATTTCTTTGAACAACGCTATATATATAGAAAATACATCACACCAATATCTAGACACTATGCTTCTGCAGTAATAATTCATACATACCCAGATCAACGCATTTAGGGATTCAAGTTAATCCAAGCCAGAAGTTGCACGTGGAAGACCAAGTGTCTTCAGCCCCGCACCCACCCACCGGGGTTAATGCCGATTAAAGTCCCCTGAAGAAGCCTGAACGGGAAAAAAAACAAGTTGGAAGAGGAATGTTGGCAGAGAGATGTGCGTGAGGACATAGTGGGAATGATTTACAATCTTGGGCTAAGTATCCTTGTCTATATTGTAACTATAGGCCAGTTACATTGGGTGTGTCCTCAGCTCCGCACCCCCCAAGGGGGCTAATGCTAGGTTAAGTCCCTGAAGAAGTATTAACAGGTGATGGTGTTTGATTGAAACGTGTTAGTGCCTTTGGGACCACACGAACTTTGTATAAAACGGTAAAATTGGATATTGCAGTAGACTCAATATGTGGTCGACATTGGAATTGCATACTCTATATAGTCGTTTTTAATCAGTTTTAATGAATGGTGCAGAGTTTGTAATAAGCCTTTTAACTATAATAATGTTGTGTACGTCGATATAGTGCCTCAGGTATGTTCCCACATAGGCATCGGCAGGCGATTTTTCTTGGGCGATTAAAAAGAAATCGCCCCATTAAATCGCGGGCAGTGTGCGATTTAAATATAGCCATTCAAAAATGCGTTGTGCATGATGATGGCAATTCTGCAGGCGATTGAACATCGCAAACGCCAAAGATTATTCGCCTAAGTGGGGAAATGCCTTAATCCCATATTTCTGCTTTATAAATTATAAAATATAAAGTTTTTTTCATGTTCAGATGATTAGGGTGTGGCACTGATAAGCAATTAAAATATGGGAGGAGAGATATTTGGCTTTGGCTGGTTATTAATGGGGTTGTCAAAAGTGGGCCTACACATTGGATTCTCTGTCAGATATCCTGTAGATCACCAACAATAGTGTGCGGGTCCTCTGCGATTGAACACAGGTGACTGAATGGTTGAAAGTCCCTCATATTACATGGTTTTGGTAAAACAAAAGGAGATCTAAAGGAAATCTGACGAGAGAAATCTAAGATGTAGGGGGCACTTACAAGCCACCTCCCAACCCAAATGGTGGCTTATGTCTGATCCTTGGTCAGACTTATCGATAGACTAGTTCTCAGTGGAATCGAATCCGGGCTCCTTCCGGATTTCATATTTGAAACCATACTGTTTCATTCTTATCCTTATATCACATTCTATGGCAAGCTGCGAGTCCTCCTGATCTCTACTACACGTACTGCATCACATATCCTCATTACCTCTGTTGTACCGCTACATGAGTACCAACCACGAAGTGTTTTTATAACCATACCGTCTCTGCGCTGGACTCTGAGCTGGGACCAAATCGATGCGAACATATTACATTGGTATCATCACCAAAATTGTGGAGATGTAGGGTAAGGGGAATATGCTCTTCACTTTGGAACGTTATTTATGCCAAAAACAATTTTTAACCCATCTCTAATTACACAGATGTGTCTTTTTTAACTTCCTTAGTGGTTTCTTATATCAGTTCTTTCATTGCGGTGGGCCCGTCAATCAAGGTCATGTGTCCCAAAGATGCGGGGAGGTGATTTAAAAAAAAACAGGGGGGTGGTGGTGGTTTTGCTCCATAGACTGCTCGATAATGCCACTGATGTGTGGGGGAGGGAGGGGGGGGGGGCGGGCTGGGAATTGGGCTAGAGTACGTATCTTGCTTTAAAAGGAGGATACAGGCAACCCACAGGGGGAGGTCAAGGCAATGTCTCCACTACGTTTGTGATCCGTCGGAACCCCTATGGTTAAGCGCAGCCGGACAGATCACATACCTGTACTGTGCTGGCCGGTCTCTGTCAGACCTCCGCCAATGCGGGGTTAAGCATGCCACTACTTAACCCTGCATCCAGTGGGTCAGCCTCAGCGCGTGGTTGACTAGAAGCATATGCCGAGCGGTAAAGTGAATGTTATCAGTCGGGACCCCTGCACTAACGTAGGGTCCCGACGGTCGCCAAAAGGTTGTCGGTTTTTAGAGAAAAGCACCAAAAAAAAGGGGGGGGGGGGCTTCAATATGGTATGACCTGTAAGAGATTTAAAAATAATACAAGACATTGGGTAATTTTGCCCACCAGGACACCATGTGTTATGTATGGTGCAGCTTCTCAGCATGTCCATTCATGCTTTATAGATCAGTTATGGTGCCACCAACCCATTGCGGAGGCCAAGAGGGATTACCCCACCCTGTTCGGAGGTTCCAAACGATTATATTATTTACTCTTACTTGGCTCAGTTAATGAACTACTTGGGATGGAATTGGATAGGAATATAAGACCGATGATGACAGCGGGAAAGAGATCCATGGTTTTGACCAAAGTTATGAACGATCATAAATTTGCATTCTTTCCAGTTACTTTTATGACAAAGCTTCCCAGCTAACGCTACTGACCGAACGATCACGCTATAAAAAAAGCATCAGTCAAGTCATTGTACTTTGTGGGACCATATTTGATTTCAGCCTGACTTTAGATTATTTGAAAGGTTATATAGATGACAGGAACGTGATCCTCAGTCCTACGTGGCGGCAAACGTTGGTCTCATTGATAAACATACCAAATATTTAATGGCAGCTTGTCGTTTGGGGCAACAACTTCCTCAACATTTCAGATTTAAGGATTTCGTTGAAGGATTCCAACCTCATAAGAAGCCAGAGGACACGTATTACTTGAAGATCTGTGGATGGAAGGCCTTGGGTTGTTCTTCTGATACGTCCCTTCTGACAACGCAAGGCATCGTTCATGTTGAGATTATCCATAGACTTTCATACTTTTTGTAGGGGCTTTTTTCATATGCGCTATGCGTTCACTTCATTGGCATTTGCAGAAGCTACCGGATACTCATTATCAAACCTGTTCTTACACAATGGATCGCTCACCCCATGTATTCGCTGTTCGCTCCATGGCTACTGCCTTACATGACATGCTTACCTCATGAAGAGACAAACTTCCGACGACACTATTTATTTTAAACATCGGTGAGAGGTCTTCATCAGACTAAGGAGAAAGAGGACAGTGATATGGGTGAAGTCGCAGGTGGAGAGGCCATCAGTATGTAGGTCTTGTTCTAAAGCCGGAACACTGGGCTGTTGAGGTCCGGCAGCAACGCCATGATGTCATCACGTGCTGCCCAACATCGAGGAGGTGAAGGTGCAGCACTGCTGTTCTTCAGCTCCGACGATGTGCTTTGCATGGAGACCCTGTGGTCCCCCAAAGAGTCTTTTAACCTGAACTCGTTCTGTCATTTGCTCTTGTCCAAGTCTCTGCCTATAGTTATGTTTCTCTTTTTAGTTGTAGGCTAGAAAATGTTTTGGTAGCGTGTCTGCCATCGGTAAATATAGAGACTTTGGAGTTTAAAGGGCATGTCTCACAGCTATTGTTGATCCGTTGGGACCCCCTACGCTCAGCACAGTGCTTGCACGGGGTGCCGACGGATCACATACACTTTACATGCCGGTGGAGTGCTCTGCTCAGACCATTGACCTCTACGTAAGTAGCTGCATCGGGGTTTGGCTCAGCACCATGAGAACACCAGCATCCACCGAGCACATAAAGTGTATGTGATCCGTTGGGACCCTCTGCCAAGCAATGGCTGAACATGGAATAATTGTATACCGCTTGAGCATAACATGTACCTACCTACCTTGAAAAGCTAAGAAAATGGGATATCTTGCAGTTCCCGACGGTTTCAAACAAAGCAGTGGTGGAGACATAGCCTTAGTGATGGAGACGCTTTCGGGATGTCGCAGATACCCTTGGTCAGGCTAATACCCTGTTGGTACCTGGTATTGTCTTCCAGCCCAGAGTCCCGATGCGAAGTGGGGGCGGACACAGACCCCATGTTAATGGAGGGGTTAGTCGTTCTCCTTGTAGTATGGCTTGTCTAATTGACACCGGCGTTGTGTTGAGGGCCGGGGAGAGAGGCTGGGAATCACGGAGTTACAGTGTACTCTGCTGTGATTGCTCGGACAGCAGCTGTTTGTGCCAAAAAAAATGGAGAAAAACCTCCTCTGTCAGGAGGCTAAATGTCCGACAGTCACACATTTACAACAACATGCAGTGGATATACAATTATGGCAAGCATCTATATACCCACATTTATACACAGATATCAGCATATCAAAACATAGAAAGAATGGAGTACCGTGTCGCCTTCAGACGCGGCTGTAGAGAAGCAGAACTCCGCCCTTACTATGGAATCTCTCCTCAGTCATGAGGTAAATCTGAGGCCTAGCTGTATTTTTCCCCCAATTATTATTAATTCATATATTATTGATGTATGTGTAAATGTTTTGTCTATTAATCATTTCTTTACTTTTCTTAATCTCACTGTCTTAATTCTCTAAAGCTGAATTTACACATTCTGATCGGGCGGTTGCACTCACTGAGCGGCATTGGACAGTGGTTGTCATATACCTCCCCTCCATATCATTTTAATGAGCAATAGCCCAAAATCAGGTTATTATTATATATAGACTATATTCATACAAACACAGATATACATCACATCAAGTAATGAATTAGAAAAGATGGAGTACAGTACCGTGGTCGCCTTTCAGACCAGTGTAGAATAAAGCAGAACTCCGCCATTACTTCAGGAATCTCTCCTCAGTCTGAGGTAAATCTAAGGCCTAGCTGTACCTAAGCCCTTGTATGAGGTCAGAGAATCCACAATGAGGCTAGCGCTAAGAATGATGGGATTTGTAGTAAACATAATGCAGGCATGTCCATAGAAACAACAGGAACCTAGAAAAAGGAAGAAATTATTTTTCCTATTATGTCTTAATACTAAAACCTTTAATACAACTTAATCATCATAATGTATCATTGTAATAGAAAGACTGTAAAAACATGGGACAGCGACAGTAATGCTGTATATTCCCTAATACAAATTGATTGCGATTGTCTGGTGGAAGTCAGTGATGGACGAATTGTCCGCAAGGCAGACAGGTAGCCACAAACATGTAATATTCGCTCCCTTCTCCCTGTGAACGGTATGGGGGTTCGCCCCCCCCGTTCACCATCAAAAGAAGATTATTTTCCTCCTCCGGGTAGAGAATCTAGTGAAAATCGGCATGAAACGTCGTGGTCACGTCGATAATCGGATATAGGAACTATTATACCGGAAGTGATGTCAGTGACGTCACTTCATGTGTTTCCGATTTTTTTTTCTAATAGGTCCGGCCAGCCTGTTTGCGATCGGCGAGGCCGATGTTCGGCCATCACTAGAGCCAAGTGATTTCGTATTCAAATGATATAATGTATAAATATGTGTAACATGATCTAACAAATCAATAACATGGCAGTTGGGTAGTTTGTATTTTTACCCCATGTCCATAATTCGGATAGGACCCCCCAATGGCGCCCAAAAACATAGGCGCATTAAACGAGATTGCACAAAAACCCGCCGACCCGTAGTTAATCACATGACATGTAAATATTGGGGGGATCGATATTATTTTACAGACACACAGAGAAGATGGAGTGTTGATGATACACAGGGCGCTCATAGCAGTGATGAGGTAGGTCCCTCACACAAGACTCATTACAAAGACATTCAATTATTAATCAATCGTTTCTTCCTTTTCAGAAGTTGTACCGCTACATCCAGAATTCATTCTACTCCTCAGGAAACATTCCACACAAGTATTTTAATGAAGACGGAGAATTTGTTACGCAATATGTCGTCCAAAACCATTTATTAGTCAACAAAACTATGTTCAGCAATGTTGTTGGATCATTTGATCAAAATATTTCCGGGGGTCAGAATATTTTTATCAATGCAAGTCTAATCCACTGGAAAAATGACCAGAAAGAGGTAAGTGAGGCTCTAACTCCGCACTGAACGCAGGGGTTTAAACGGAGCGCACAAGCTGCCCATTGTCAGCAATGGGGCTTCAACAGGGCTGTCTCCACAGACCATCAGATCCACTGGTCCGAGCCTCCATTGCCTTCAAATCTATGGCCGTGGTTCCCAAACTGGGGGGTGGACGTGAAGGTATGGGGGTGCGGGCTCTCATTCTAAATGTGTTTGAATAGGGATGGGAATCACTGGTCTATGGCAACGCAATGGGGGCTTCAGCAGATCCCCGTGGACTAAGGCTTAGGCTATGTTTCCATGGTGTTAGTGGATGTGTTGCGTTAACGCATTTGCCTCAACGCAGGGGTTGCGTTTAGGCACATTGGGACATGGATGTGTTATTGATGCATTCATTTTTTATGTAATTTTTTACTGATTACTGCATTTTTGACTCATTTAATGCAATCTCTAAGGGTGCCTTAATGCATCCATACCTGCGTTGGTTTGGGTTGCGTTAATGTCAAACGCAGGGAAATTTACACCATGGAAACATAGCCTTGGGCTTCATGATGCGTTAAAAATGCGCTGCATTAATAGATCCAATAAACACAACACATGCGTTAGGGATTAGTCAGGGATGCGTTAAGGGATGTGTTTTGTGTTTTACCATGATCAACGCATTGAACAACGCATACCATTGCGTTTCAACTGACTCAATTCATTTTCTATGGGTGCGTCAATGCACCCATACTTGCGTTGGCTTCAGACCTGTCAACCCTCCCATTTTGGCCAGCAAAGTCACGTTTTTTATGTGGCTTTCCCGGCCAAATTTATGAAATCATGCACTGATTTAGCAGGGAGAGGGCGTTATTCTCCCACCCCGCACATTATCAGCACAAGCGGGGTGTGGCATTAGCAGGCAGAGTAAGGTAAGAATTCTGTTTCACCTATGGCAGACTACAAATGAGTAATTCCTAGGACAGTGCTTCTGACTTATCCGTGAGGTAATTGTAGGTTTGTATCCCCCTAAATTAGACAGATAGCTTACTCAGTCACACTGGTACGATGAAAGATCCAAGATGTTTATTTTCCTGTATGTAGATCTTTTACTGTACATCAATAATGACAGGTAAAAGGCAATTGAATTGCCCAGCTCAGCAGGAGATGTTATGAGGTGAGAGATGATGAAGAAGAAGAAAATGGCTGCTGAGGAGAAGAGGGGAGGGGCTAAGCATCACAAGACTAAGTATGGAAAGCTGGCTGGGACAATTCTCTAAACATGCAATTCTTAAAGGAACATAACATAGAAATATAGGTTGTTTATGGGGGGAACAAACCACAAAGAGGGGTGGCCAGCCCCTAGTGGACTTTAAAGGTGAATCTGGGTTCTTAAATAGTTCCGGTCAACAGGAATGATATTTATACTTTTATTAAAATTAAAACATGAGTATACACGATATACAGGGGGTTGTTTAAAAGAGACATGACACAATTCTGGTATTGTCGCCCCAGAAGAATTGACAGCAATGTTAAGCATATAATGTCACCGCTTACAACAAGGTCACATATCATCACCCTAGGAGAACCTGATAAATAAATATAAAAAGTCCAAGATGATATCCATATGTCCAAAATTCATTCAATTCATATCCGACGCGTTTCGTCCCGATACAGGACTTCCTCAGGGATATTGAAGAACTTCCTAGATGATTATTGAAAATAATAATACTTATTTGGTCTCATACATTAGTATACATAAGTAAAAATCATGGGTCCACCTGCCGTCACCACCCAGATCCATGCCAGTCAGCTATATACCGGGGTGGTTGTTATCGTGTATACTCATGTTTTAATTTTAATAAAAGTATAAATATCATTCCTGTTGACCAGAACTATTTGAGAACCCAGATTCACCTTTAAAGTCCACTAGGGGCTGGCCACCCCTCTTTGGGGTTTGTTCCCCCCATAAACAACCTATACTTTAGCAAATAGGATGTGGTGAATTGGCAACCGGTGGTCCCCTAACATATCTTTTTGATAACACAGAAATAACTTTCAAGGGTTGTGAGACATAACAGTAAGCCAGACACCGAAAGTGACGGATCATACTAATGGATGTGAAAACACATCCATTTGGCATCAACATCCCTGGGTTTGACATACATTGGGGGTTGTGTGGGATGCGTTTATTGGATCTGTTAACCTTCTGAGCGTTCTCCCCGAGTTAACTCGGGCTGAGTTTCATGCATCATGAAACTCAGCCCCAGTTAACGAGAGGCACGCTCGAGGTCTCGCCGTCTTCTTACGGCGGTCGGGAGCATCGGCATGTATGCCGATGCTTCCGGGTCCGCCCCCGATCACGTCACCGGTGACGCGAAGGGGGCGGGGGTAGGCGGCGCCATAGACCTCCGTCAAACTGGAGGGGCGTCGCCTTTCTTCAGCATAAGTCCGGCGTCTCCTGTGACGCCGGGCTTATGTGTAGGTCCTCCAGCTAAACAGTTTGAAAAAACCGTGCCACGTGGCAAACGCTCAGGAGGTTAACGCAGTGTATCCTTGACGCATAGTGGAGCCTAAGCCTAAGGGGTAAACTCCGGGTGCAATATCGCGGGTGGCCACTGGGGGGGTTCAATGGTTTTCGATGAGAATTTCCCTGAATGCACTTTCATTGAAGTGCAGAGATGACAGAATTACCCGGCAACCACTTCGTTCTTGTGATGTCTCGCTGCGGCTATACGTAAGCAGGGCCAGGAAGTGAGGTAGGGCTGAGGGGGATCTTCTTAAATCACTCATTAAGGGTAATTTTTTTGTAATGCATTCCTCCCTATAATCGTCACTTCTAGTGCCATTCATGTCTAGTCTAATGACTGCATGTTGAGTCATTTTGATGGGATACCAAATGGACGCTGTTATACAAGCTGTACACTGACTACTTTACATCGTATCCAAGTGTCCTAGCTTGTTGTCCATTGAAAAGATATTATAAAATATTTACACCAATGTTCGGGGTGTATTTACTTTTGTGACTTACTGTATATTACTATTTATTCATAAATTTTGTCACTTAGAAATATTACCAGAAAGTGTTTATTCAAGTTCTTTCTGTCCAGATACCGAGATCACAGTGCTCAGAGGACTGTTTACCTGGGAACAGACAAGTGCCGAGCTCTGATATGTATGAGTGTTGTTATGGTTGTGTCCCGTGCTCAGAAGGAGAGATATCCAATGTGACAGGTACTCTTTAATATTATTTATTTGTAGTAAAAGTGATGTGTAAAGGACTATGGCAACCAATCAACCGGTATACTCCATAGGCACAACATAGGGGAGGTTGACAGTGACACAGCAGCGCAGTTGGGGTTTCCGGGTGGAAACCGGGTGCACACCATGAAGTTTATTTGTATGGATCAGACCCATTGCCATAAAGCCCCCCATACACCTGCAGACTCCTCCATACAACTTTCATGAGACCTACCAACAACTATGTAGTATAGTGACCTCCCTGATAGAATACATAGTGATTGGAAGGTGTAGAAAGGTCCTCCTATTACATGGTTTTGGTAGAAGAAAAGTTGGTTGTACAGAAGTTGCATGGTAGTTGTATGTGGTGTATGGGGGGCTTTAGGCTATCAGTTGGTCTGCACTTGTAAGAATGTTTTGTTTTCAGCATGGTGTTGTACTAGGATACCATTGTTACAATTATTAAGTTGATAAAACTACTGCTGGGTAGGTCTGTAGAGTTGCACGGGGTAACAGACCAGATCAACCAGGTTCTTGTCGGTGTGGAGGCCTATACTCAGGTGTACTGTCAATCACGCGACTGCACACAGGAAATTAATGTGGAAGGGAATTTTTACCATAACCATCACCCATAAGGCAGGGATGGGTTTCAAGGCTTGGGTTCCCAAGTTGCAAACAGTTCGCTACCAGCTGCTGGAAAGTGCTGAGGCTCTTATCCAGAATTCCACAATAGACGGACTCCCTTGACTGGGGAGATATGTTCTGCTCACCTAGACCCTGGTTCAAATACACTTCTTTAGTGACTGCTGGCATCTGTAGTTCTCCAAACTTGTAGTTTCCTGCACCCACTCAAGCAAGATGTGGATAAGGCTGCCCTGGTCCAAAGGGGACCCCTTTCATTCATCAATGGTGTGTAGTCTCCCCGACGAACTTGCAAAGTGGACCCAGAAAATCATGGGAGCTCTTGGCTCCAGAGAGCAGTGGCAGAAAAAGCCTGTGAAAACAACTAAACAGGTGTATTTTTAACCTCTGCCCAGAGGAGGGGATTAACAGTTACTGGGCAGATAACTAACTCAAAATAAAAGGGGTAAGAGAATGACCTCACTTTCTAGACCCTTCCAGCAGCTGTTATACAAAAAGATACAATTCTTAAAGAGATATACATCAAACTATACATCATGTCATGGCAAGTTATCCAATAAATACACACACACACATATATAATTACTGACTATTTACATGTTCCCCTAGACTCAGGTCACTGAACTAAAAGTGGTATTATTATACAGAGAAAAAATGTATTAACAAACCCTGGCAAACCACAGTACACACAGTAACATAGACATATAAGAGACATGGTTTGATTATTTCTGGTAGTGTCAGATTTCTGGTTCCTCTACAAGTATATTGATGACCAGTTAGATGCAGAAATTTCCACATTTGCATGCAAGATGTAGGCCGGCTGAAACTGAGCCTATCGAACCACCACATCTGCGGTACTCTGTGGCCCACAACTATAATACAATATATTCAAAATGAATGGTCACATGTGGTATTTATTTTTGCATTGCGAATATAACATTGCAACGCATGGCCATAGGCTTCCCAATGCAGAATATTGCGAATATTTGAGGTCATATTTGTGAAATTTGGAAATTCTCAAATAGATCATACTTGTTGAATATATTCACAATTCGAATATTCAAGCTCAACACTATGCAGGAATGGGGTGAACCCTTATGCACGAGTATACACCTGGACACAACCTGGGGTGTCCTACCAACAGATTTAGGGAAG
>CM070041.1:66463387-66476996 GCA_036250615.1 Ptychadena robeensis | reverse complement strand
GCGCGGTGATCGATCGGTAATAAAATCGAGTGAAAAATCGAACTGTGTATGGGAGCCTTTAGGTGCAGATGATTAGATCTTACCTTTGAAGACATTCAGAAAGTGATATCTCCAGACTGGCAGTACCAGGTGAGCGTGATTAACTTCTACAACCAGTACGGCGCCGTCATCCGTATCTGCGTCCGGAGTAAGATCAATGAAGCAACGACATATGTAATCCTTACTTTGTCTTTTTATCTCAGATCTCAGCTGCAGTTGTATGGATTTATCAAGTACGACACCTTTCAGAATTTCCTCTGCTAATGGAGTATCATCACCCTGATGTTCAGCGGTAGCGGTGTCCTCATCAGACTGGCAGACTAGAGAAACTGAGCAAATCTTATGTTTTGTTAGATCAAAGGGTCTTTTTATGTATACATTAATCTCCATTTCCATGAGTATGGAATGTTTGACTTCACAGGTTAGGGTTGTCCTAGTCATGTGAGGAATCCACTTATGTTCCATGATGGTGGTTACAAGAGGGTCCCCTGTAAACACAGGAGAGGAATAATCATTTTAAAACTTTTAGGGCAGCAGAAGAGACACTAGCTAGTGGCATATTAGCTGTTCAGCACACACAAAGTGATCACACTTTAGGCCAATATATTGTTGAGACTCTACCTCTAATTGTTAATGTTTTAAAACTCTTCAATAATTACATTATGTGATTTTGTTATTTTACCATTTGTTAAAGTGAAATGCCTATGCAACCTTACTTGTTATCTCATGTTCTTCTCTGCTTACCCTGTCTATGCACGAGGCTATCGGCCTTCCTCCCTACCACTCCAGTATGTGTACTGAACTATGTAAGTCCAGGACTTCACCATACAGTGAATTTATGTAGTTAATGAAGTGGCAAGTTACTATAGAAATGATCTGTAGGAAAGTGGGCTGCCCCTTTATGCACTGAGTTCACCACACTTACAGGGGTGAATCAAGGGGGCACCTGTCTGGCAATTTCTAGACATTTCTCCCCTCCCTTGATCTCACCCCTGGATTACTGCAGACTCTCCACTAGGCCTCTCTTCTGCATATACTCCCCTTCCTTCTAAGCCTTCACAGTCTTTCACCTTGACAGTGATGGGTTGCCCTTGCCCCCAGCTGGGTGACAAGGGTGAAGTCTGTAATAACAACTCTGCTAACACATGGTCTCTGGATCTGCAGGCCTGCAGGGCCTACCTTCCACAGGATCCAACAGAGCTCCACTTACTGCTCTCTCCTCCTAACGAAGGCCAAGCTCATCCTTAGTTTGGGCCTCATAACACCTCTGTCCCGCAGGCTGGCCACTCCCAAATGGCATGACACAGTTACATCAGATGGAAGATTCTGGATGTACTCTTACCTTTAACAATGACTCATCATGCACCTGTCTTGCCCATCAACAGATCATATTACATTCTCCTTACAATCCCTCACCAAGACACAGTTAACCTTTCACATTCCTAAACCTGGTTACCCATCTACACAATATACCATCCACCTTCCCACACCTCCTCAATACCATATCCCCCCTCCCCAAAGTCTGTAGACATGGATATGGCACCTTCTATGCCTCATCTAATCTCTCTGAAATCAGCATTTTTCTGCTAAAGGAGTAAAAGAATATAAATAAATTCTAGAAGGATTTATGTTTATATAGAGTTTGGAGTTTAAGTGATTCCCTTAATTAGCTAACTAAAGTCATAAGAGAAGCAGCTTTCAGGATGTCGCAGATCCCTTCTTAAGGCTAATACAATTTTGGTTTTAGAAGCTCACATTTATACACAAAATTACAAGGACATAAATATGGACTACTGTGCAGCACAAGTGTTAGCACTAATGCATGTATTTCCAGTATCCCAGGGCATATAGTGTGAAAGAACCCAGGAGGGCAACCAGGTAGCCAGAACAAGGAGACTAAAGAGCCGCATGCAGCTCCACAGATGCAGGTTGTAGACAGGTGACATTGATCCACCTGTCACTGCAGAAGATGAATAGTAAGAGATAAATATGATCAGAGTTGCTGTAGAGACAATAGATCGCTTATGTTTCTGCAATCTGCCTGGACACAACGCACAGCGGCATTGGTAGGTACATGTATGCCGGGAAGCTCCACAATGATGGGCAGAGACAGCGAAGCTGCAAAACGCCACTTTCACTTATTACTGTTGAGAACAACAAATGATTTAAATTTAATTGAAGTGTATTTCTTCTGGTTGGGATGGTAACAACATCCTGAATATTAATTCTTATAATTAATATAGACTTTTTTCGACACTTACCTATTGGGTAATACCAGAACTCAATGCCATGGTGAAACACCTGTATTATGTATGCAATGCTGAAAAAGTGCAACCACACCGATTGTCCTATATAGGAAAACATTTTATATAAAGTTAATATTACACCTCCCCACACACACACACACATACTCTGCAGCTGCATCTTCAACATTCTAAGGAGAAATCTATTGTTTTGGATGATGATCATATTCTTGTATTGCATTTCATGGTTGTTACCTGTCTATGGTCTGGGTTAGTATGATGTAAGTATGTGAGATGTCTCCATGTTGAATGTACATTATTTAACCTCCCTAGCGCACTGCTGAGGTCCAGATTTCTGTACCAAAAGTGCACCATAGACTTCAATGGTAAATTTTTCTTTATGTTGTAGGCCTGTAACTTCCCAAAATATGTCCGTACAAGGGTCTAATGGACATCCTGACTATAATAATGTTTGAAACAACCAATTATGTAAAATAAAATAAAAAACTTTTTAATAAAAATAATGAAAAAAACCCCACAAAAATTAGGACACAAAACTATGCTGCTATGTACTAAATATCGCCAAAATAAAAAGTCTCTGGTGCCCCAGATGTTCCCATTTCCACTTAACCCTCTCTAACCTGGTGTGACGTCATCACATCACTCGGAGCGGGGGGGAGGAAGACACGAGCAGCCGAAGAGGCATCGGGGACACGGGGACACAGGGACAGCGTGAGTATGCGCTCTCCTAGAGCCCCGAATTGTACTGGACGGCAGCACCTCGTCCAGTGCGATAGAAGCAGTTGGGGCGCTGGACGAGGTGCTGCCGTCCATAACGCTAGGGCGGTTAATGGGGGCTGTACCATGGTCATGTAGATACATACTATACTATACAGATGAGGAATATGTTCTGTGATATCAAATCCTGACGGTATTATATCAAATCCTAACTTCTCCTATAAAATATAAAATTGTCCACGCTCAAAATATCCTTCAAGTAACAAAGTTGAACAGTTGCAAACAAGGGAGTTTTCCCGCTATGTGGAGTACAGGGGCGCCCGTCAAGTGGTGGAGCGCAACAACTCCGCTTGACGCCTGAACGATAGAACCCTGACCCTCCGCATTCAACAACTCTGCCAGGCTGCAGAACGAGAGCAGCCTTGATAAACCCCAATTTTGAAGATTTTAAGGAAACAGGAATCTTCTACTGAGGACATTATTTTCTTTTACTCTCAAAATATTTCCCTTGTCATTGTAACTATTGGTTGGGAAAATCTAATGAATTTTTACCAAGGATAGAATGACCATCTGAACCCAGCCCAAGGCTTTGAGTTTCATGGCTTTGAATCCCCAAAGAGTAATGCATGTGGATACAACAAGAAACACCTCATCTGCATCACTCATTTCCAAGATGATGTCATACTTGAACAGATGAACAAGGCAAGTTGACAGCAGGAATGGAAGGCGATGAACAGGTTCCATTATGTTGGTGACTAGTGATGAGCAGCATGGACAATATTCAAATTTATGACAATTTGCAAATTAGTCTCCAAATATTCTAAGTAAATTTGCATTATTATGCATTGTGAAAATTAACACTTGTACATGCGAATATTGGAAACGCAATGTGTGTTGTCCCGGTGACATCTGGTGGCAGAATGTTAAATAGCAGCTGCAGTGTAATCACCACATGAGACAACACTCATATAAGTAATGCATTGCAAAAATCTGCACTTGTACATGTTGATAATGCATGGTACTTTCCCCAGAATCTCGAATATTCCAGATTATGAAGATATAGCCCTATATTCCAGATCTTTCCGAATTTTCAAAGTACCGTTAATCGCAATAAAAAATTGCAATTCGAATATTCACGATCAACACTATTGGTGACTTTGCTACCTTAGAGATGCCAAAATCTACGTCTGTCCTTGACTATACTTCCTCTGTCTCCAAGATTACTATTCCCCCGGACCCTTTGGTCTGTATACTGGGTGTTGTCTCCTCGCTGACGGAGGAAGTTCCTTTGTCCATCTCCATAACAAAGGTATTATTCCAGGCCCGCAAGCTTATCCTGGTTCACTGGAAGGGGGGTGAGCCTCCTGGGGTTCGCTCCTGGCTTGAGAAAATTGTATACACTCGCAGGAATGCCGCTGCAAAGTATTATAAGGTCTGGGGTGGCTGGGAGATGGCACTCGGATTGCGCTATAGACCCTGAGTTCCTTCCCCCTACTTGGTGCTTCTTGATTAGTAGTCTATTGGTATGTATCTCTGCTGGGGTTTTACTGCCCTTTATGCCTGGCAATGCTGTTTTGCTTTATGTCTGTATTTTATGGTTTTGAACATCGGATGCGGTGTTTCATATGCACATATTTCTTATACGCTGTAATGTATGCGCAATTTGTTTAATAAAAGTTGATTTAAAAAAAGAGATGCCAAAATCTGACTCAGGTTGTCACTTGTTCAGTCCTCCCGTGATAAACGTTGTTGTCTTTGCTCTCAGGACTTCCTGCAGTAGGTTGTTGTAATCCACCACAATGGTGATGTCCCTTCCACCTCTGCCATCCAATGGCTGTACAGCAACCCCAATGATAGCAGGTTGCCAATTGGTGAAGATTTCAGAAACTTACCAAATAGGAAATCTTTCAGACAATGCAGCAGATAGAAGTACACTACGATCAGGGAAATATTGAAAAAAATACAGAAACCAATCCTCCATGGTTGCCATCCTGTAGAAGAAAGAACAATAGATGTTGCTTCAGAAGTGTCTTCATAGATTGACAGCAAATAAATTGTATTGGTAACAATGGCGTCACAGCTCAATGTTATTATATGATTTCTCCTAATTCCCAGAACATCTCGCTGCAGCTTCTGGACACACAATGTATAAGGAGACCAGATTATAATGAAATAAATTATTGACATTTCAACACAGTATGGCCTTGTTTTCACATCTCCTGCGAATATAATTGTGGTGCGGAGAGCGTGGCCATGTATTTATTGGGACTAATCCCCACAACTGCAGTCCGCCATGGACATGCCCTTACACGGAAGCACACTATCCCCAACTAAATAAAGCACAGAGAATTCCCCTCGGATGGGACTTTGATTGGAATGTTTGACATCACAAATTTAGACTGTACTTAAAAACAACAATTTTATTCCAGAAAACATAAAAATCATACAATTTATACTTTTAGTTTGTTGAGGGTCACATAGACCATCTGATCTCAACAAACTGTTACACAACAATCGTCATACAGAAAAGGATATACCGATGTCCAACACTCATACCGGTATGCCTATATACAACAAGACCTCCAATTGTAATCGGTGTGTATGTTGATGACTAGAGATGGGCGAACACCAGCCCGGAGTGTCCGCGAACAGGGCGGGTCGAACTTTTAAAGATGTCCGCCGTCCGCCCTGTTCGCGGACACATTCAAATTCCCCGCCTCTAGGCGGGGAATTTGAATCGGAAAAACCGGATGTGACGTCAGTGACGTCACATCCGGTCCATGGAACGCATCCTGGAACGCATCGTTCCTGGTTGCGGGAGCCGGATGTGACGTCACTGACGTCACTTCCTACTCTGAGCCGGAATCTTCACTACAAGACCGGCTTCATGCCCGGTCTTGTAGTGAAGACATTCTTCCTCCGGCACGATCTCGCAGGTTCTGATCCTGCCGGAGGAAGAATTTAGATCTTCTTCTGGCCGGCGAACAGGACGGGTCGAACACCCGTACTGTCCGCCGGCGAGGCGAACGGCGAACATGCCGAGTTCGCGGCCGAACTGTTCTCCGGCGAACAGTTCGGTCCATCCCTATTGATGACTTCCGACATGTTTCACCAATTTGGCTTCCTCAGGCTATACACACTGCGCTATATCTATAAGGCCATGAAGAGTAATTGAACGTTGTTTAGAAAAAAATGAAAAAAGGATGATGAATCTACATGTAAAGGGAATAATATCTATGTCTATCTTGGTCAAGCCAAGAAAGACATGGGTTTATCGCAGATTGAAGGTAAGTGAACGGGTCTGAGACTGTTGACCAAGGACAAAATACACACGACGAGCTCCCTTATGGCTAGATCCAGAACACTGGGATGACTGGGATAGTGTCCCAAGAAGGGGACCAAACATTATACATTGCATTCTAAAAGGTGTGGAGAGCAAGGGAAAGGAATAAAAGAGAGAGAAAAAACAAAAAAAAATCCAAAGAGGTAAACAGATAAACTGTCCGACGCTTGACTCCATTTAGAACAGAGCTAGCGGAAGTTTACACACCTGTTTAATACTATTTTGGAGTATGTAATCTGGGATGTCTTCATTTAGTTTTAGTTTTAAATCTAGATAGGTATGGATCAAAATAGCTCACACGAAGTGGATCAAGAAAGGATGAAAGGTAATCTGTCTTTCTACCAAAAAAGAAGAGGAAAACATGTTAAGGTATCCAATGGAGAATCTAGCAAAGTTTCCAAGATTAGAGCATTCATAAGCAATCATCTCTGCAATATGTATGTCTCGATTTCTACATATACTATAATATTTATCAGCCACATGTCTATCCACATTTCTCATTTCAAAGTTCTAAAGGGTGTTAAACAGCAATGTAGTAATCTGACAAATCCAACGACTCCCCACTTATATACTTTAGTGTGCCCAGAAAATTGCAGCTAGTGATTGGATATCTTAACTTTCAGAGTCCTACCTCTATGATGAAAGACTTAGTAATGGTGGTGAAGAGCAGAGCTCCGTCTATCCTCCCATCATTGGTTCAGTCCAAACCAAGAACCACACACTGTGGTCACATATGTCTCCCCTATATAGAGGGTCACGGGCATCTGGTTACCACCCCTGGAGTACCGCCCGTGGTCCAGGGAGATTGTGACCGCGGGTCTCACGTTGGCGTCATGGGTGCGGAAGTGTTGCCATTATAGTGAGAAATTCAAAACACTGGAATACGGTTTAAACAGGGACAACAACTACATGTGCCACTACAACTTTAACTGAATTCAAGAACACTCACAATAAACCACCCCCTTTCTTCAAAACTGATGGAACTCTTCATCACTGAACAATAATGCGTCTGGACTCCCTAACTTTATGTTAATGAGCCATTCATGCCTAATCTCTGTTAATTTAAAGACCATTGCTATTTAGGTTTCTCCAAGAAATACCTATGTTGCCATATTTCTCTGCTTCCCTATGGACATTTTAATTGCTGAAGGAGGTGAATCACTTGAACTCCAAACTTGCTGTATTTATTGATGGCTAACATGGTACAACACTCTATTAATTCTAATATAGAAAAGGGTCTATTGAAATTAGGTATAGAGGATATTGTGCTTTATTATGTATTGCCTAGTGCTTATAATTATATAAAATAGTCAACAGGTTAGATTAAAAAAGCTTAGAGGTCAATGTGTACATATATGTTGTTGGGTACTTACAAATCTTGTTCCTATATATACTTTTCATAAAATAATTCTAATAAAATGCACAGTCTATATGGAGTTAAGTGTTGTATTATGTAGTGTATCTCCTATTTACTTCTATATTTCCTTTCTATCCAAACAGGTTCAGTTCCAAGGTGATCACCTGATTATATTTAAAAAAAATTGTTGCAGATAACTATAAGAAAGTTTTATAACAAACCGATTCATTTAATCCAGGATATTTTGTAGCTTTAAAATTGACAATCCATCCAGTTTCTTTCTGTAATAACATCTTATCAAGATTCTCTCCTCTGATGTTTAGATCTGTTTTTTCCAGAACTAAAAGGGAAATTTAGGATAGGTTTGAAATTGTGACAAGAGCCCACATGGGTAGCTAACGGGATAGATACGGGTCGAAACAGATTTTTCATTTTTCCTACATAGAACCTCTTGCATTTACACATAATCAGATATATTACTCCAATAGAGTCGCAGGTAATGTTTTTTGAAATCCTATCGCCCAGTTGGTAATGTGAATCGTTTACATTCTGTAATCAGTGGGCATTGTGGGCATTTTCTGCACCGCCATAAGCCTATATTCGGAGATCATATAGGTTCCGAAAAATGGCTTGTGACCAATTTGTCCTTTATAGATCTACATTTTGTATAAGTAAACATTGGTTTGGATTTAAACAAACTTTGTAACTTTTGGGTCTGAGAAAAAAATCGGCCAATTTTGTGAAAAGATTTTTTGGATTAGATATGATTGTGCACAGAAAGGAAGAAATTTTAACATTTTTTTAGATGGTTTGACTTTTGGACTAAGTAGGGAGTCTCTGGGAACATTGTTTGTCTTTTTGAAGGCCTTTTGAGGCATTTATGGCTTTATTTATGGCTATGGCCTCTGTCTCAAATTCCTTTAGCTTGGGCTCGAAAGTCCTCTTTGTTTGAGCAGTTATGTTTTACCCTCAAAAATGGACCAAATGGTATACTGTGTATAAGTGGTCTGGGATGATGGCTGTCAAATTGTAGCAAGGAATTACCTGCTTACGATAGAGTGATGTTTCAATCTGTTTATTATAATCTAGTCTAATTGGGAGATGCAAAAATCATAGTTCTAATTGTGATCTTGTATACGTGAACTTCAGATTAAATTGATTTGAATTTAGGCTATATAGAAATCGCTGGAGTTCAGCCTCTGAACTGGCCCATATCATAAAAACATAATTGATGTATCTTTTCCACATCAAAATATTTTCTTCATGCTCCATCGGAAGTTTTGAAAAGAGCCATTCTTCCCATTGTCCCAGAAAAAAAGGTTTGCATATGATGGGGCACAACATGTGCCCATCGCAACCCCATGTATCTGTAAAAAAAATTGTTCATCAAAAATATTATGTGTCAGAATAAAGAGAAAGATTATTAAAAAAAGTGAAATGTGCTTTGTTCCTGTTGTGATTTACATAGTTAACTCGGAATGGGAATGTTTGACAAGACAGATTCAAGCATAATAAATCTCTACAAATGTGATATTGGTGAAAAAACACCATCTCCTCATTTGAATTGAGCATGTAGTATATACATCTGACTTTGGCAGCTGATAAGTATATAAAAAAGATAATTGGCTTTCATATTTGCACAAAACAAAGTGATAAACACACCAGGCAATAGGAGAAATTACAATTAATCATGACAGATTTCACACAATTAAATTGGGATGGTTTCCTCTTGGATATTTAATTGAAAGTTTCCAAACGTAATTTGTTGGATGAAGTAGCTAGAATAGAAGGGTATGCTAGGAAAGAGGTCAAGAATTCAATGGCACATTTGTTTCTTTGCTAAATATATACAATCTAATTGTAACCCATCGATCTTAGAGTGAAAATATTCCCTGATGGGTTGACGTTAGCCAAAATTGATCTAGTATTGGAATCTCTCTACTCAGAATATCCAGAATCTCTCTTAAATAAAAAAATTATCCAAAAAAGTTATGAGATTAAAGAGGATCTGGAACCATACAATACTTCTTTATAATTGACAAACGACAAAAAAATTCAGAAAGACAAAGCGGCTTTTAAAGCAGGATGGGCATTTAAATGGCCGGTACCTGGATCCACAACTCATCCCCAAAATAAATATGTAGTCACCACCAATGATGACGATCTCCAACTTGAGAGTTTAGCAATCTCATTACGTTTATCATTTAACAAAGATGGAGACAAACGGGGTAAAGCCACCCAAGATGCAATGAGGACAGTAGATTCAAAAAGAAAACCAACCCAAATAGAGACTTTCACAAATAACACAACAGAGAAAAATTATTTCTCTTTATTCTCTCTTGATTTCTCTTTAGTACCAACAATTTCAGAAAAATCGACCATAATGACACCATCTAAGCAAATAAACACTACGGACGTGCCAAATGCTACCACATCAAACATCTATATAAGTGGAGCTATCCCCCCAAAAAACACAATACAGGAACAACTAGAGAGTATTCAAAATAAATACAACACACCTTTGTTATCTAATAACAATGGAAACCTAGCGACGGGGATCATAAGATAGACACACGTAGGAGTGGATAGATTTCAAAAACCCAACACTATGACAAAACTTACTGAATCTTTGCCTGAGCTACCAGCTGAATCAACTGGGGTATCCCTAACTCAACAAACTTTTTTAAATCTTCCCTCAACTCCCATGCAGAGGAGATACGGGATCCAACAAACCTTACAAGTAAAAGGGTGGTCAATCTATCCAATTACAAACTTAGCAATGAAGAAGTTAAGGTACTCTCATTAGGTTTGGGTTGTTGCCCAACCTCTACGATTTACCAATTTGATATTATTAAAGATCTTAATCTGTTAGCACGTCGGCTGATCTTAAAAGTGTAGCACGACAAGGATAATACACGGACATACAAAGAGCTATGTCAAGGGTTAAAATTCAGGACTATAGAGCCGTTGAAATATTAATGGAACTCTTGGATGAACAAAATCCAACACCAATAGAAGACGAGTCAGAGACAGAAATACTCAATCTCAAACAAGCCCTCCCAAGGGATGTAAACGAAAATCACAATACTTTCCATCCCTGCAAACATGTCAAACTGTGGCAGCTTTTTTCAACCAGGTTACCACACAGAACCTATAACCAATAATATCTCCGAATATAGGTTTATGGAGGTGCGGAAAATGTCCACAATGCCCACTGATTACAGAATGTAAACGATTCACATTACCAACTGGGCGGATACATAGGATTTAAAAAAATGTTACCTGTGACTTTATTGGAGTAATATATCTGATTATGTGTAAATGCAAGAGGTTCTATGTAGGAACAAACAAAAATCAGTTTCAAACCCGTATCTATCAATATGCCTATAGCATCTAAAATGTCGTAATTACTTCCCCGTTAGCTGGAAGTAATAGATCTAAACATCAGAGGAGGGAATCTTGATAAGATGTTATTAAGAAACTGGATGGATTGTCAATCTTAAAGCTACAAAATATCCTGGATTAAATGAATCGCTTTCTTATAAAACTTTCTTATAGTTATCTGCAACAAATCTTTTTAAATATAATCAGGTGATCACCTTGGAACTGAACCTGTTTGGATAGAAAGGAAATATACAAGTAAATAGGAGATACACTACATAATACAACACTTTACTCCATATATCTGGAATAGACTGTGCATTTTATTAGAATTATTTTATGAAAAGTATATATAGGAACAAGATTTGTAAGTACCCAACAACATATATGTACCTCTAAGCTATTTTGATCTAACCTGTCGACTATTTTATATAATTATAAGCACTAGACAATACATAATAAAGCACAATATCCTTTCTACCTATTTTCAATAGACCCTTTTGTATATTAGAATTAAAACAGGCATAATTAAACAGAGGATTAAGTACAACTATCATCGGTGACGCGATCGGGGGCCGACCCCCACAGAAATCCGGCGGTAGCTAGAGCGTGGCTCTAGTTAACTGGGGCTGAGTTTCATGATGCATGAAACTCAGCTCGAGTTAACTCGGGCTAAACGCTCAGAAGGTTAAATGTGATTTTTTAAAAATACTTAAGCGTTTGGAACTTTATATATTCAAGATGTCTACTAGACCTGTGTTTGGACAGATTTTGGTCAGCTACAGGCCTACAACATTTTTTTTTCAATGATAAACAGCGTAACGCTTTTGGTACAGAAATCTGGACCTCGTCGAAACGCTCAGAAGGTTAATCACTAGCTGCTTTTTTCTGGGCACACTAAATTATATAAGTGGGGACTCGTTGGATTAGCCAGATTACTACATAGCTGTAACACCATTTAGAACTTTACAATTAGAAATGTGGATAGACATGTGGCTGCTAAATATTATAGTATATGTAGAAATCGAGACATACATATTGCAGAGATGATGTCTTATGAATGCTCTAATCTTGGAAACTTTGCTAGATTCCCCATTGGATACCTTAACATGTTTTCTTCTTTTTTTTTTTGGTAGAAAGACAGATTACCTATCTTTCATCCTTTCGTGATCCACTTCGTAGGAGCTATTTTTATTCATACCTATCTAGATTTAAAACTAAAACTAGACTTCTGGTTCCGGTGCCCGATGTGAGCAGACGCCAGGCTGAGCTGCTCCGTCCCTCCAGCTGTCCCCGGCTCCCGGGCTCGCAAACTACTCCCTCTGATCGCCGCAACTCCCGACACCCACACAATGGACAAATATCTGTCAAAGTCGGCGCAGTCGGATCGCGCAAAGCAACGGGCGCGCAACCGCAAGCGCAGCCTGCCCAAGATGGCTGCTGCCCGCCCTGCAGTGACCAGTGACGAGGGGGAATCGGAAGGCGATCCTACCCCTGAGATGCAGCTGGACTATGAGAGGCTGGCTGGAGCGGTGGCAGGCAAACTGCAGGCTGCCATTCTAGCCAAGCTGCACACTTACCTAGAGCAACCCCTGCAGGACCTCCAGGGGGAGGTTAAAGAGCATGGAAATCGCATCACCACGCTGGAATCCAGAGTCAGTGCAGCTGAAGACGCCATTTCCACCCTGCGCGTGGACAATGCAGCCCTGAACGATTCCCAAGCCGCAGCTGCTGCCAAGGTTGATGATATGGAGAACCGTATTCGGTGCAACAACCTCAGGGTGGTGGGTCTCCCCGAATCATACAGGCCCCAGGATCTGGCTAACTTCTGTCAAACCACGCTACCCAAGGCCCTGGGGTTATCTGGAACCTTTCGAGTGGAACGCGCGCACCGATTGGGCCCCCAACAATGCAATCGCACCTCGCCACGACCGGTTATTGTGCGGTACCTGGACTTCAATGATAAGGTGGCCATTCTGCGGGCATACAGAGCTCAGAGAAACATGGTAGCGGACGGCCACCGTCTCCTGATTTTTGCTGACTACTCCGCGGAGGTGTCAAAGAAACGACGGGCGTATGCTGAGGTATGTGGTGAGTTGGTGAGGCGCAGGATCCGGTTTACCCTTCAGTACCCTGCCTCCCTCCGGGTTACTACACCCGACGGCAAAGCTATCACATTGCACACCCCGGAGGATGCGCCACACGGCTTCCCCACGACAGGGTTCACCACAAGCCTCCTGCCCTCCCAGATCACCGGAGTCCCCAGATGCCCCTGTAGAGCCGCCCGTGGAGCGGGGTTGGCGAGCGTTAATATGATGGGGCCATTGCCCCCCTGCCAAACCTCTGCAAGTGGACGGAGCGCTCTTTCTACTATTGATGTCCTTTTGCTGAGTGGATGGACTGCTTGGCTGCTGGTTTCCCCTACTGCACAGGGGACTAACTGACGGAAAAAAAGGAAGTCAGTATTGAAGACTGTTGCCTTGTTTGACGGGGAGTCGCTGTTACTCT
>CM070041.1:66438024-66448302 GCA_036250615.1 Ptychadena robeensis | reverse complement strand
GTGCTTACCCGTGGGCCTGGAGGGACACTGGGCGATGAGGTGGCCAGGCCCAGCGCAGTAGAGGCACAGCTTGGTGAAGAAGGAGTCCACCGTAGAGAGGGAGTCATCAGCCTGCTCGAGCAACTGAAATTCCCAAGATTGAGGATCCCCCTGGAGGAGCGTGAGGAGCGTACCCACCTTGGTCCGTTCATCCACATAGGTTCTGGGCATGAGGGAGAAATGGAGGAGGCATGAATTCTTGAACACACGGAATTTCCCCCTGTCCCCAGAAAACGGAGCTGGGAGGGGTAGCCTGGGTTCCCGGGGCGGTGGAGATGGAGGTTGCACCGCTGGAGCCGGTGCCGGTCCTTGAGGTTGGGACTGAGAGACATCCTGCAGCTTTGCCTCCAAGACTAGCTGTCCCTATTGTACCTCCTGCACTGTGAGGGTGAGGGCAGCTAGGTGTCTGCAGATCTCATCAAGAGGCGACGCCCCTCCTGGGGTAGTCATGGTAGTGCAGTATTAGGGCTGAGTCTTCTGTTACGCCGGGTACCAGGGATCCACAGGGGGGACCGGGGGAGGCAGGGAGTCTATGTGCACCCCTGGTCTTCACCGGAGCACTCCGCAAGGAGGGAAGGACTACGCTGCCGGGGTGCACAGGTCCTGCCTCACCTAGAAGCCCCAAAGGGTTACCGGGGTTGCGTTGGGGAATTGAGGTGCGCCAGGAAGCGAGAGTGGTCAGAGTCCAAGCCAAGTCAAGGGGTACAGAACACAGCAGATCCGGGTCACACGCAGGGTCAGGGTCACAGGCAAGCAGGGGTGGTCGATATCCAAAGCAGAGGTCAGGAAGCCAGAGATCAGAATAGTCAAGGTGAGAAGCGAGGGTCAAAAGCCGGGAGATCAAGCAGGATTCAAGCATACAGCGCAGGGTATAACAGGGAGCTGGGAACAAAGACTCAGCACTTGTTTACTGCCATGCTGAGTCTTAAATAGGCTGCAGGTCACACCCGCTGGGCTGGGCTTGCTGATCAGCTTCCTGCCCAGCAGTCTACAACTTAACCCCCGAGGTACTGGCAGCAGAGGGGGACACGGTATGCCCAGAAGGAGTGGTAGGTGGAGGTGGCCATGGTCTCGCTGGACCCCGAGGGGCACGTGAGTGACAGACCCTAAGCACACAGCCAAGATATCAAAGGAGTCGCTTCAGGACAACTCTGTGAATGTCTGAGTGGCCCAGTTAGAGCTCAGACTTAAACCCGATTGAACATCTCCGGAGAGATCATAAAATGTCTGCACCAACGCTTCCCAAAATTTTTTCAAATGACTGATTGTGAAATCACAAAATTATCCTGGAGTATAAGAGCTTGTTCCCACTAGCGCGATTAGTCCCGATTAGGCGCGTAAAACCCCCCCAAAAAAACTCTGCTGTGTGTGTGAGGAAGATGCCTGAGAGTGCAACTCTCCCAACACACACTCTGGATTGGCTATATCTGCGGGGCTCTGCAAATGTAGCCAATACAGTTCAGCTCCCCACAGCTCTCCTGGCAGATGGGAGATCTACACAGCCCGAACATAAGACACAGGCAATTTTTTTGGGGGGGTGAAAAAGTGTGTCTTTTAGTCCAAAAAATATGGTATTCTGCTCTGAAATCCCACCCTTTACATCCCCGGCATCATCAATTACTCCGGGGATGTGAGGACCAAATGCGGCATTGCCAAACATCCAGGTCAATGGTGCGCAAAACCTGCAACAATTGGCAGGTTCGCGAATGTAAAGCACCCAGGCTCACTGGGGACAGGTAAGTACCTCGGGGTAACCGCCGGGGAAGTTAAGGCATTTATTAATTTTTCCACAAGGAAACTTTTCTATCTTGTGCCAGGACGAGGACGGGAACATTGGGCAGGTGTTGAGTTGAAAACCAAACACACCTATTCTATACAATAAAAGAGAGATGAATGTAACCAGATGGCGATCTTGTTATTAGGAACTTTAGTACTTTACAGGACAAACTCTATATCTTGATTCTGTTTAAGGCTGCCATACACGGGTTGATGCCCGTAAGAAAGATCAAACTTCGATGACGTCATTGTGCTGAGCCCAATATCAAAGGAGCTTGGGACACAGCACTGCTGACCCACGATCCCAATCCAAAGCAATGGGCATCGACCGTAATTTACAGTCATGTCCGCCCTGTCTTCAAGTGGGATTAATTGATCCCGCTTGAATACAGGGGTGGCTGCATCAGATGGCCACTAGATAGATGGCCACACGCATGGTGTGACATCGGCGCTCAAATGTCCATCTATCGAGCGGCTATCGTCAGGTGTATGGCCACCTTTACTCAATGATGTTACATTTGATGAGTTAACTGTCTGAAAAGCCAATATTTCATCATCCTCTAGTTCTATTCTTCTTCTGAGGTTGTTTCTGTAAGATTCATAGATAGTGAAATCTCACTGGGGGGTTGTTATACCATATAATGATAGTGCATGAACCCAGAAATAAATCCAATTACAGTTTAGAGAAAGTCACCAGAGAAATCTGTAAACTTCCCAGAAGTCTTTGCAGTTTATAGAACATTCAGGATCCCTCAGGGATTGCTGACTGAACGATGATTTCTAGTATATTTGGAGCGCCAGAAACAATATACTAAATCTATTCATTCAGTGTCAGATCGTGTCCTAAAATATATAGTGATGGATAAATAACAGAGTGTGTGCTATAAACATAGACATATAGTAAGTTAGAGGCCATTGGAAATACATTATTAAGTAAAGCTGAAAGTACAAAACAATCATAATTCATGTATTATCATAGATTGAATTGATAATGTGATTGATAGTGATGGCTGAGCTGTGCACAAGGCGGACGAACATGGATGTTTGCACTCCTAGCCGGTGAGCAGTACGGGTGTTCGACCCGCCCAGTTCGCCGTTGAGAAGGAGCTTACTATTCTTCCTCCGGCATGATCAGAAGAAGCGAGATCCCACCAAAGACACAACCTTTTCACTAGAGATCGGGTAGAGAACCCAGTCTTCTAATGAAATACCGTCTCTGAAAACCGGAAGTGAAATCACATCCGGCAATCGGAACCAGGAACTATGCATTCCAGGTACCGGATGTCACATAACTGACGTCACTTCAGGTTTTCCAGATTCAAATTTGAATCTGTCTGCGAACAGGCAGACATCGGACGTCTTTAGTCTGGACGGACATGGCTGATGTTCAGCCATCACTAGTGAATGACACGTATTATGAAACAATATATTAAAAATTTATTGTTATAATGTTGCTAGAGTGGATCTATTGTAAAAATCTGAACTCTGATGGGGGCGCTGGTTTGATGCACCTGGAGGACTCCTGATCAAAGGTTCTAATCCCATGAGATTTAGATTTGCTTTGTTCAGGACTAGTGATGATGAGCGGCATAGTCAATATTCAAATTCACGATATTTCGTGAATAATTCTACTAATATTCGATTCGATATTTGTAAAAATTTTATTCGAGTGTATAGCCATTGCAAAAATATATTTGTGATCATCTTCATAATGAATGGTCACATGTGGTATCTCTTTTCGCATTGCGATTTATATATTCGCAATGCATGCCCATAAGCTTCCCAGTGCATAGAATCACAATTATTCGAAAATGTAAATATCTGCAATATTCAGCACATGGCTGCATATCAGACCCGAAGTACAATGTGAATGGATATGCCTTGATGCTCCTCCAGCAATATGCCCCCATTCCTTGCTCTCCTCCAGAAGTGTGTCCGAAGTCACTGCTCTCCTATGGCAGTATGTTCGCAGTCCCTGCTTTCCTGTAGCAATTTGTTGCAGTCCTTGCTCTTTTCTAGCAGTATGTCTTCAGTCCCAGCTCTCCTCCAGTAGTATGTCCACAGTCCCTGCTCTCCTCCAGCAGTATGTCCACAGTCCCTGCTCTCCTCCAGTAGTATGTCTACAGTCCCTGCTCTCCTCCAGTAGTATGTCCACAGTCCCTGCTCTCCTCCAGTAGTATGTCCACAGTCCCTGCTCTCCTCCAGCAGCATGTCCACATTCATTGCTCTCCTCCAGCAGTTTGTACGAAGTCACTGCTTTCCTATGGCAGTATGTTTGCAGTCCCTGCTTTCCTGTAACAGTGTGTTGCAGTCCCTGGTCTCTTCCATCAGTATGTCCACATTCCTTGCTTTCCTCCAGAAGTTTGTCTGAAGTCCCTACTCTCCTATGGCAGTATGTTTGCAGTTCCTGCTCTCCTGTGGCAGTTTGTTTACTGTCACTGCTTTCTTCAAGCAGCATGTCCTCAGTCCCTATATTTCTGCCGCTTTATGTCTGCATTCCCTGCTCCCCTCTATCAATATGTCTGCAGTCCCTGCTCTCATGCAGCAGTATTTTCGCTGTCCCTGCTCTGGAAGATGAACGTGCAACCTTAAACAGTTCAGGGACTTTGAGGAGTTAGGTAAATCTCCATGTTATAAATGATTAAATTGCACCAGGACCAGGTGACAGAGACAGCCATGATAAAGTATCAATTGTAGATGATTCATATGCAATAATGGTATTTTACAGTAAAGAAATATAATGCAGTTATTGGTTTACATACAGTATATAGCATTAACATACATGCTAAATATGTATAGTACAGTAGTATCAATGTCTATTTAAATATTATATGTGAATCTGTTTCCTGATGTGTTATACACCATAAAGTCATCTTATTTTAAGTAACATCAGTACATATACATGTGAAAAGTACAGGGTGTACAGTTAAATAGGGTTCAGGATTTCGAGATTTAATTCTCCCATATATTACCCAGTCTTATATGGGAAACATTTAAAATTCAGTGCTTTGTTGAGGCCTGGGCGTAGGTGGGCTTTGAGGCGTCTTAGTGCTTGTGCTTCCCTAAGGAAATCCTCTTGTTTTGAGCAATTCCTTTTCAGACACAGATACTGGTCATAGGGAATACTTTTAATTAGATGTTCAGGATGCAATCTGGTGGTGTATAGGATAGTATTCCCCACGGTATCCTTCCTATATAGGGAGGTCCGCAGTAAGCTTTGTTCATCCACATATATAGTAACATCTAAAAAGGGATGCTTGTTAAAATTCAAACTAAATTTTTAGTTTAAATCGTTGTTATTATAGATATGAGCAAATGTTTCTTAGGCTCCTCCTATATAAAGAAATTATCATCAATATAACAATACCAGGCAGTAATGTGAGGTGTAAAATGTTTGTACTCAGAGGAGCACCACTCAGGGAGAGTCTCTCCCAATATCCCAGATACAGATTAGTGTAGCAAGGGGTACATGTTGTTCCCATAGCCACTCCCTGTATCTGGAGATATATGATTGTACAAAAAAAAATTCTATTCAAAATAAAAGTGATTAATTGTGAAATAAAGTCAATATAGGCTCTTCATTCATTGTCGCGTTCTTGTAGAAAAGTAGCAGTTGCTCTAATGCCAAAATTGTGGGGTATACAGTTATATAGGGCCTTAACCTCCTGGGAGATTGTAGCGGAGCACAATATGTTCCGCTGCGATTTCCTGGTCCCTGGAGGTCCCGAACACACCTACGGCATCACCGATGACATCACCCCCACCCTTTTAGTGTCACCGTTGACGTCATCAGGATGGCACAGAAAGGCAGCACAGAACCGCCAAGGGAATTTGGCAGACAGGTGAGTGTTTTGTAAGTTAACTCAACTGAGAAACTTACCCCAAGTTACCTCAGGCAGAACGCCCAGGAGATTAAAATCAAGACCTACCAGCCATGAGTCATGTTTTTCTAGAATTCCTTTAACCTCCCTAGCGCTCTTGCAAGGTCCACATTTCTGTACCAAAAGCTCACCATATACTTAAATTTTATGATGTTGTTCATGTTGTAGGCCTGTAACTTCCCAAACTATGTCAGTACAAGGGTCTAGTAGACATCCTGAATATAATAATGTTTCAAATATATAATTATGTAAAAAAAACATTACATAAAAAACGAATAAAAGGTATCATTAGAATGATATTATATGTAAAATACTTCTTTTGTATGATAGATTTCAAAACAGTATGTTTTCATATTTATGTTTTGTTTATATTAAATTTTTTATTACAATTGGAAATGTGTTTTGTTTTTGTTTTTTACTTTGAATTGGATTGAATATAGTTATCACTGTATCTAATTCAATTTCCTTTGGCATCCTCTCTCTCCTGGTGTGATAAACACACCAGGGGAGGGAGGGTTAACTTCAAAGGGCACCTCTGGAAATCACACTGCATAGAAAACTGTGTTAGTGCAATTAACATTTGAATCTCCCCCCGCGGACATCGGCTCCAAGCCAGTTTAGAAGGGACAAGCCAGCTCAGAAGATCAGAGCCACTGGGACATCGCAGAACAGTGAGTATGTGCTGCCGGAGCTCTGATCCACGCCAGGTGGCCCCATCTCATCCAGAGCAGAAGATTGCATGTTCTTTAAATAAGAGGGGAGACATGTGGGGGTTAGTATTGGTCAACTAGAGAACTTGCTTTCTCTGTAAGAAGACCAATACCTGCTACAATGTGCCTTCCATGTGGGTAACTGACACAACATATAAAATATTGAAATTGTGTATTTATACACTGTCAAATTGTCATACGTCATACAGCATCAACAATGATGTTTTGGTATTCTTTAACAAAGTTGTTAAGTTGTAACATAGAAATAGGTCTATACCAGTCAAAATATTTTCATAGTTCACGTTATCCATGGTTACTATGTTACCCCTTTGTCTGAGGGTTTAATGGGGATATTAAACTCAGATTCCAATTTCTTAATGTCACAGATGTGTCACCCAGTGGCCTGTTGCTTCAGCGGCGCCCTCTACCAGTTCTGCTGTGTCACTTCCCAAATCTCAGAGGACCAGAACCTTTGGAAGGTCAGCTCCCTCTGCTGGTGGTAGGGATTGTGGCACTTGATGTGACTCCTGCTCCTTTGGCTGGGTGTGCTGATATCTGTTAACACTCCGCATCACGCACCAGGAGTCCTTTCCAGTCATGCCACATGGCCAATTATTAAAGGAATCTTCAGGCAATAAGAAGTTGCCTGAACAAAAAGGTCTTCCAGTCTTTGTTCCACCCCATCTGTTGGTATCCATCTGCTATATTGTTATATTCTGCTGTCAGCTATGAATACCGTCTCCTTAGTCTCTGGTGGCACGGTGAGTCCACCGCTTCCATGGTTCACCTGTGACAGTTAATTGCTGCTGACTTCAGAAAGGTTACAAGATGGGCCTCTGGTGACCTTGAGCCGTTCAAGGTGTTTGGGTACCCTGTTGACAAATGTATAAATAGTAGAATTCAAAGTTAGAGATAAAAAGAACTCGACAGTGGCCATATAGATATCAGGTTGGGTTGAATTGTCTAGCTCATCTTCTGAGTCACTGTCCTCATGTTCTAATTGTAAGAGTGGGAGGTCCTTGAGGACCTGGAAATCCTTGGTCAACCAGTCACCAAAGGATCCATATCTGCTGCTAATTTGTTCCTATGATGGATCACTTTTAAGATTAAATTGCGTGAAAATAAGTGGACATCTTTGAAGACATAAAATGTATTAAGAGTCTGATCTGGGCAAAAGCTTAGACCAAGTGATAGCATTTGATGTTCCGAGTGAGATCGGTTATAGTACAATAGGTTAATAACTTGTAAAGTTGATCAAATATCTGTTACTACAGTTGGCAAACATACAATCAATCAACAATTTGTTTTTTGGTTTATGGGTGGGTCTTTTCTGATATCTGCTTTGAGTTTGTCCAAAAAGCTTTCCTGAGACGGTGTTTGTTTAGGATCTTTTTGCTGTTCTGGGCATTCAGAATCTGCATCTTGGGAGTCCTCCTCCGTCCCTATTCTAGATCTAGCCTTCACTGATGGTTTTGGGCCTTGGCCCTTATCAGGTTTATGTCCCTAAGTAAATTGGGTCTTTCTATCTGATTTATTTTGTGACTGCTTTGCCACATGAGTAGAGAGGAACAAGACTGAGAGGAAGTATTGTAAGCTTCTTACTCTGCATCACCCTCTCGTTGTTTAGCTACTGTCCTTGTCTAAGATAAAATTTGCCACTTATATACCATTGTTAAATATGGTCTGGTCTTTCGTAAATTTCAAGATTCAAAGTTTTCAATGTGAACTCTCAATTCCTGTTATTTTTGTTAAGGTCAGATCTTCATTTCATATGTGTTCTAATTGGAGCTGTAGTAAGTTCAACATTCAGGTTCTCAACTTCTATTTTTACTCTTCAACTAAAGCAGAGTACAGACGTGGAGATATGGGTCAAATCGATGGCCGTTTAGAGTGCTGTGCGCACTCACGGCCATCTATCTGACCCATATAATATGCCCACATCGCTGTTTTCGAGCAGGACAAATCAATCCGCTCGAAAACAGCCATATCAGACATGACCGTAAATATGGCCAATGTCCGATGCTTTGCCTAGAGACCGCTGGTCTCCAGGCAAAGCTTGAGCTGAGCTGGGGAGAGCAGAGCTATCTCCCCGGCTTCACCGAGATCTGACAGCAGCGTGATGACGTTGTCATGCTGCTGCAGGGTACATCGAACGGCTCGAATACCCTGCTATATAGTCTCATAAGTTTAGATGAGCATTGAGTAAAGCAGGGAACATACGCATAGATATGGGCCAGATCGATGGCTGATTTGAGTGCCGTGCACACTCACGGCCATCTATCTGGCCCATATCAAATGCGGCCATGCCTGTCTTCAAGCAGGATCAATTAATCAGGGATATCGGACATGACCGTAAATCACGGCCGATGTCCTTTGCTTTGCATGGGGACCGCGGGTCTCTAAGTAAGTCAGTGCTGGATAACACAGCAATGCTGCGCCTTCAGCTCCTTCGATGTCGGGTCTTTATCCCGCTGCTGCCAGGAACCTTGAATGGCTCGTGTATTGAGCCATGTGTTCTCGGCTTTAGAATCGATTCCCACGCCTATATTGCCTCCCCACGGTTGCTGGGGAGGTGTAGTGTAGACCTAGCCTTAGTGTTCCCCACTAGGTGACTGCCCTCTTCCCCAGAAAACCGCTCCTACCAAGTAGGTGGGTACAGTTTAATATCTTCTGCTGCTTTTTTTTGTGATGTATTTATTATATATATTTTATGTTGCTCTTCAGTTCACAACATCTTCATTCATCCCACAAACACTCAAGATGAAGGGTCAGGGATCGTTCTAGTTCTAGGCACTACTACGGTTGCTCTAGGTCTCCTTTATATCACCGAAGATCTTCACCCAGGGATAGACATGACTATGATCGTCCTTCCCAAGGCCAGTCCTGGGCTTGTCCTCGTTCATTACAGGGGTTTCCAGAAAGTCACATACTGATCACGTTTCCATTATGATTAAGCAGGTGGTGAAGGAGTCCCTCAAGGCTCTGGCCAGATGTAGCATTTTTAGAAGACATTTGGGAGGATGAGGAGCAGGAAATGTTTGTTTTTGCTTCGTGATCGTTCTCATTGCAATTGTTTTTTTTATATAGTTTGAGCGGAAAATCGAGCCATGTACGCCCAGCTTCACTTTACCCGGTCTCACTTGGTGTTATGGTATAAGCAGTGTTGGGTTTCTCATTGTTAATAGGTTATCCTGCGGTAACAATTCTCTCTGTTCTGTGTTATTGTGTATTGTATTGTGTTTGAAGTGAGACCCCTTGGGCCTCATGAAAGTAAGGTTGGTGGCATATCAACCTTACGTTATCAACATAACATCTACTAAACTATGTGTGCAGAGATAATACCATTTCTCGTTTAGAAACCTGGAGCACTTATATCTCCAGAAGAAGCTTTGTTAAGCGAAACGTGTCGAGAAAGTGTTTAAGATCCAGCATTAGATATATATTTATTGTACAATAAGAACTTTTTAATGTAATCGGGTGTAAGATTACTGTATGTAATCATGTTCATAAATTTTTTATCTGTTCAGCACTATAAAAAATTGGCATTTATGTAAAGTCATGGTAATAAAAATGATCTATCTAATATCACTGTGGAATAATTGGTGCCTTTAAAGTCCCGTGGAGTCTCTAGTCTCGCCATTGGGGGGATGATCAATGGTGGGTATGGTGGTGCCCCCCCATTACTCTCCGCATTTTTGAGGTTTTTGCTATAAGCTAACGTTATCAACGTTGCGGTACGGGCAAAAAGAGTACATAGTCCTTTGCTCTGTTTCCCTCCCTCCTCCCCTTTATACATCCTCGGTGTCAACAATGAGGCCGGGTATATGTGGCGGGAAACCGACGCTACCTCCTTTAACATGGAGGTCAATAGT
>CM070041.1:66380018-66390688 GCA_036250615.1 Ptychadena robeensis | reverse complement strand
GTAATACATGGCGGAGTGATGCAGTGTGATGGAGGTCAGGGCTGCCAGTGGTACTGTATCCTCTGTAAAACATGGAGGAGTGATGCAGTGTGATGGGTCAGGGCATCAGAGGACATAAAGATGTCCTTAGGATGTTCTGGGCTCTCTGGCTCTTCTCTCTTCTGCTTCTCTCTTTTGATGACTGCAGACAGTCCAACCAACACCCAGCTGACTGGTTCCAGCAACTCGGTAGCAGCAACAGTAACGCTTATCCCTACGATTGGACCCCTTGTCTGCCCTTTGGGAGTCGGAGCTGCTTGTACATAATCCAAATAAACTGTAAATTGCCCCCTACCAGCTTGCGTGGACCTCCAACCCAAAGCCAACCCAAATTCAGAGGGGAACACCTGCCAGCTACCACATCAAAGAGACAAGATTCAATTATGAGGAATATGGATTGTTTGAGGACCATCAGTGGGACTTCCCAGGACGCCATCTTTAGCAAGGACAGGAGGGAACATTACCCGCAAACAGCTTGTGGACTTCAGTATCTTTACCAGCGCCAGGTATAGGAGAACTGTGCAGCCTGAGAACTATGCAAAGTATGTAAAACTAGGACAAAATTGTTGAATGCCTTAGAAAATCCCCAAGCTGCCGGAGTGCTTACACCACTAGGAGCAGTAGGCAGAACAAGAATTAGTCTGTATGTTTGTTTTGATTTAAGTTGGGATGTGGCATCTTATTTAGGGGTATTGAGAGTCACTTTCACTTGTATGTTACTAGGAAGGGGAGTAGATGTGGAAACGGAGCCCCAATGATGAGGGGAAGCTTTTAATTTGAGATATCTCCTCCATGGCATTGTAACTTTCCATATAATTTGTATAACATCAAACACATAACACTGTCCGGATCAGATATATAAAATAAAAGGGAATAAACAATCCTTATTATAAACCTCCTGAGCATTTGGCCGGAGTGTAGGTTGGGGTAAGCTACACTATTCACCTATACAGAGAGCCTGTGGTGATGACATCAGCAGACCCACCAATTTATTTTGGATCTGCCTCTTGGATGACACCAAAGAGGCAAGTGGGTGGCACCATTGACCTTAATGTCATCAATAACACTGGGATATGAGGGGGGAGGAATGTTGAATTGGAGGGAATAAATATTTGTGATGCAATTTGATTTGGAGTGGTCAATAAAGCAAATGTCCATTTTCAATGAAAGGTTCCTCTTTAATGTAACTAAGCATGATTGGAATTAAAAATAAAACTAAGCAGATACAGAACTGGAAAAACAATTACTAGCATCAGTTGTTTAGTAAACGTTTCCTGGAATTTAATTCGGGATGACACAGAATCAAATAGCATTTTGGAAGAAATATGCAAATGAGAAGTCCAGAATTTGAGGCCAGTATGGCGAAGATCTCCACAGCCACCATGTATTTTCCTTTGGTGCTCAGATAGGCCGGGATCATGGCGATCCAGACGCTGCAGAACACCAGCATGCTGAAGGTGATGTACTTGGCCTCATTAAAACTGTCCGGCAATGTCCGGGATAAGAAAGCTAAAATAAAACTCACAGCAGCCAGGATCCCCATATACCCCAGGACAGAGTAGAACCCGATGACTGAACCTTCGTTACACTGAATGACAATCTTTGTTTGATATGATTGTGCATCAAACTCCTGGAAAGGGGGAGAGATGGTCAACCATACAATGCAGATTAAAAGTTGGACTGATGAGCAGACGAAGACAACACAGTTGGGAAGCGTCACTCCGACCCATTTGTACCACATGCTGCCAGGTTTGGTGGCTTTGAAGGCAATGATCAGGGTTATAGTCTTGGCCAACACAGAAGACACGCCGATGGTGAACGAAATCCCAAATGATGTTTGGCGCAGCAAGCAGGTGACATCGGCAGGACGACCCAGGAACAAGAACACACAGAGGAAACCCAACAGGATGGAGACCAGGAGGACAAAGCTGAGGCTCTTGTTATTGGCTTTGACAATGGGGGTGTCTCCATAGGAAATAAATACCGCTGTTATTACAAAAGTAATAACACAGAGGAACAAAGTGCTGACTATGAAACATAAAGACAAGTTATCGTGAGTATACGGCAAAAACTCGACCAGCTTGGGGTCACACCGAGTTTTATTCTTATTTGGCCATTCGTGGTCTAGACACTTCATGCAATTGGCAGTTCCTAAGGAGAAAAATTAAAACATAAATGTATTTGTATTAAAAGGTTCATAAATTAGAAGAGAAAAAGAGAAAACACACGTTCCTGATTTTTATGGCAGCGAAAGAAAACCCTCTTTAGAAAGTCCAACACAAAATGTATGTAAGCGTCCATGGTATTGTCATAACAAAAGTCCAATATATGTATCAGGATTCAAACCCAGTGATGCTTCTGTGTCTTCTGATCCACCCAAATGCTTGAGTTAGTATCTTGTTGGATATCTTCTCTTTGAACCCTTGGCCCCTTGCCATGCACCTCCTATAAAAGCCATATCCTTGCTCTGCTTTCTGCCAGTATCTTGCACTTCCTGCTTTTCGCTACTTTTGCCTTCATCATCATTATCTGTGTGCGGACCCTTGGCTATTGACAATCCGACTACTGTTCATCTTGCTCCATTGTGACTTGACTCCATTGCCTTTTGACCTACGCTTGTTATTGATTATGCTCCTGGTTGCTGCCTCTCGCTACCACTGTTACCTCTCGCTACCATCCTGGCATTACTTGAGTCGCTGTCTCAGTTACTGGTCTCCAAGCCTGACCGCAGATCATTGCACAAAGGCAGAAATAGTCTGCACCTATGGATACTTTGGATTTGGGGTGGGGGGAGGGGGGGTTGCCGCCACAGTCCCTGGACTGCTTGGAGGGGGCACTGTGAGGACCTCAGCTGTAACGGGTACTGACCGGCAGGTGGTACTGTGCTTGCCTTTTCTGGGTTGTTTCCCTAGTCACCAGCAGGTGGCTCCCTGCAAGCATGGGCTGGGTTGAGGACACCTGTCTCGTTAGCCTGAGGGCTACATAGGTGTGCCTCTCCCACCCACACTTGCTGAGCATTTAACCTGAAATCTGATTTGAACCTGAATCTGAACCTGTATCCTGGACTATTTCTGCTCTTGTGTTTATCATTTGTGGGTAACGCTGAACCTGTATCCTGAACAATTGGTTTCTGTTAAAGTAAGTTCGCAATAAACATGCTTTCACTATATCCCTGTCTGGTTGTCAGTGTGTGCTGCCTGGTCACCCCCCTGTCTGGATCCTGACAACGTGTTTTCTTCACATATCGTGAAAATTGGACATAGGTAATGATGCATAAAAGTCTCTATACATTTCTCAAACAAATTCCTCAGGAGATCAATGCAAGGGTACAAAGATCAAATCAGCCTGTACTCCCCTTAACCAAAGGGGAGGGGTAATGGTATTAGGAGGGAGGGGGACAGCTCATCTAAGCGTCACATGCCCACAGGGCTCCTACGGTTTGGAGGCCACACCAGACCGGCACAAGGGGATGTGAGTTGAAGTACCACAGAAGTTAAACCGAAATGCATATCTTCCCTAAATCTCTTGGTAGGATACCCCAGGTTGTGTCCAGGTGTATACTCATGCGTAAGTGTTCACCCCATTCATGTGTACAGTCCTGGCCAAAAGTTTTGAGAATGACACAAATATTTGTTTTCACAAAGTTTGCTGCTAAACTGCTTTTAGATCTTTGTTGCAGTTGTTTCTGTGATGTACTGGCATATAATTATAAGCACTTTATACATTTCAAAGGCTTTCATTGACTATGACATGAGATTTAAGCAAAGAGTCAGTATTTGCAGTATTGGCCCTTCTTTTTTAGGACGTTTGCAATTTGACTGGGCATGCTCTCAATCAACTGTAACGGCAGCTGCCATACGCCACCGCAGCCTCCCTACTTACTGTTGGAGATCTGGGCGCCCAGTTTAGCTGTGATTCTGTTGTTTCTACACACTTCCTTAAACACCAGCCCGTGTCATTTCCTGGGATTTAAGGTATTCGTCATGTGACCTGGCTGACCAATAGTGGACCTTCTGCAGCTATATTAGGAACCCTACCCTGTCAGCCTTGCCTTAGTATTAAGGTCTCTGTGTTATGCTAAGCACTGCCTGCCATTGCTGTTCCTGTGATATAGAGCCTTACCTGTGTTCTGAGACTGATACCTGTTAACCCTTACCTGCCTGCTGCACTCTCCTGCTACCTGATCTGTACCTGCGCTGCCCGCCCTGTTACACTGTCTGGCTGACGACACCTGTGTCCCTTGATCCTTCCCTGCTGTCCCCTGGTTCAGCTGCCTCGTGTTCCTACCCTCCCTCCAGAGGTAGCAATCTGGTATTCCCCTCGGGAAAGTCTATCCCCACTATCAGGGGTATTATGAAGAATGAGTGGGTTCACTTAGACAACGCCCTTAGAAGGTAGGACATGTGGCAAAGTGGGTCCACACCTGCTGCTCCGTGACATCAACTTTTGGGCCAAATCCTGACTGATAGCAACCCATTTTTTCATAATAACTTCTTTGAGTTTGTCAGAATGAGTTGGTTTTTGTTTGTCCATCCGCCTCTTGAGGAATGACCACAAGTTCTCAATGGGATTATGATCTGGGGAGTTTCCAGGCCATGGACCCAAAATAAACGTTTTAGTCCTGAGCCACTTAGTTATCACTTTTGCCTTTTGGCGCGGTGCTCCATCGTGCTGGAAAATGCATTGTTCTTCACCAAACAGTTGTTGGATTGTTTGAATAAGTTGCTGTTGGAGGGTGTTTTGGTTCCATTCTTTATTCATGGTTTCCGTGTTTTTGGGGGAAATTGTGAGTGAGCCCCCTCCCTTGGATGAGAAGCCCCCCACACATGAATGGTCTCAGGATGCTTTACTGTTGGCATGACACAGGACTGATGGTAGTACTCACTTTTTCTTCTCCAGACAAGCCCTTCTCCTGATGCCCCAAACAATGGGAAAGGGGCTTCATCGGAGAATATGACTTTGCCCCAGCCCTCAGCTGTCCATTCACCAGACATTCTGCAGAAGATCAATTTTTCCCCACTTGTTTGGGGCATCTGGAAAAGGGATTGTATAGGCATTCACACCGACAAGAACCTGGTTGTTCCGGTCTGAAAGTGCAACGCTACAGACCTACCTAGCAGTAGTTTTATAAGCTAAATAATTGTCACAATGGTTTCCTAGCATAACACCATGCTGAAAACAAAACATTCTTACAAGTGCAGACCAACTGATAGCCTTATGGCAATGGGTCTGATCCGTAGACATAAACTTCATGGTTAACAGGTGTGCACCCGGTTTCCACCCGGAAACCCAGACTGCGCTGCTATGTCAATGTCAACCTCCCCTATGTTATACCCATGGAGCATAACAGTTGATTGGTTGCCATAGTCCTTTACACATCACTTTCACTACAAATAAATAATATTAAAGAGTACCTGTCACATTGGATATCTCTCCTTCTGAGCATGGAACACAACCATAACAACACTCATGTATATCAGAGCTCGGCACTTGTCTGTTCCCAGGTAAACAGTCCTCTGAACATTGTGATCTTGGTATCTGGACAGAAAGAACTTAAATAAACACTTTCTGGTAATATTTCCCGTGTCCATGGAGGAAACCTTACCTTTGACTTTGATACTCATCTACCTGAATATTACATGTACCCATTTCACTATTTCAGGTGCTCCTCCGTTCTTGACCCAGGGCTCTGCGTCATTCACTACCACACTTACTACTTTGTCGTCCTACTCTTACATGGGTAATGCTACACCTCCTGAAGAAGAACAGCATTTTTGAAACGCGCGTCGAGGTGTATAACCACCCCTAGAGTATTGTCTGCTTGAAGCCGCAGTCCTCAGGCACTTCAAGTGTCCAACGATACAAAGGCATTTGAACTGACCACTCCATGTCTTATTAACTACCTTATGGACTATGAATTAAACTTGTATCGCGGCCAATATATGACCGCTTGTGTACCACTGTATATCTTTATGCTTACCTTTTCTTTGTTTGTTACAAAAATCAAGTGATCTACAAGTAAATTAGGTGGCCTTAAAGTCCCTAGACCCTGCCTTTTGCGGGAACAAAAAGGAGGTGGAGGGTTAGATTCTGTATCCCCCTCTAACCTCATCCTTTCAAATATAAGCGCAAGGGTGTAATGCATAGTGGGGAGGCCTCACTCTTACCTCTTTCTGGTCATTTTTCCAGCGGATTAGACTTGCATTGATAAAAATATTCTGACCCCCGGAAATATTTTGATCAAATGATCCAACAACATTGCTGAACATAGTTTTGTTGACTAATAAATGGTTTTGGACGACGTATTGTGTAACAAATTCTCCGTCTTCATTAAAATACTTGTGTGAAATGTTTCCTGAGGAGTAGAATGAATTCTGTATGTAGCGGTACAACTTCTGAAAAGGAAGAAACGTTTGATTAATAATTGAATGAGTCTTGTGTGAGGGACCTACCTCATCACTGCTGTGAGCGCCCTGTGTACCATCAACACTCCATCTTCTCTGTGTGTCTGTAAAATAATATTGATCTGCCGAATATTTAAGTGTCATGTGATTAAATACGGGTCTGGTGAGTTTTTGTACAATACTCGTTTTATGCGTCCTATGTTTTGGGTGCCATGTTGGGTCCTATCCGAATTACGGACATGGGGTAAAAATATTCAAACTACCCAAACTGCCATGTTATTGGATAGGGAGGTATATCTATTGAATAGAAATTACTTAGCACTAGTGATGGCCGAACATCGGCTACGTCCGCTCACGAACAGGCAGACCGGACTATTAGTAAAGAATCAGACCGGACTATTAGTAAAGAATCACTGACATCACTTCCGGTATATTAAACGCACAGTTCCTTATTCCGATTACCAGATGTGAGGTCACTGACGTTGACGCAGATTTTTCACTAGATTCTCTACCCGACGGACGGATCTTTCTGCTCCTGTGGAGGAATAATAATCTTCTTCTTGATGGTGAAGACCCGTGGTAGGTCGAACCCCCATACTGTTAGCAGGTAGAAGATAAGCAAATATTCCATGTTTGTGGCAGAACTGTCTGCTTTGCGGACAATTTGGCCATCACTACTTGGCACAAGACAATCTCAATCAATTTGTTAAGCCCCCCATACATGTTTTGATTTTTTGTACGAATTTTGCCCGATCAACCAGCGTGGTCGGTCAGGGTGATTGATCGGGAGAATAATCGAATGCGGAATTATGTACTGACCGATCACGAATTGAATTCCAGTTTTTCGTGCCAGCCAACCGATCGACCATAACATTTTAAATGAAAATCGGGTGACCCGATCGGATGAAAAATCGGTCAGGAGAAAAATCGGAACGTGTATGCTTTAATTAGGGAATTGACATTACTGTCACTATCCCATGTTCAGTATTTCTATTACAATGATACATATATTATTGCGTTTATAGTTGTAATAAAAGGTGTTCAGTATTAGGACATAATAGGAAAAAAATATATTCTTCCTTTATTTCTAGGTTCCTGTTGTTTCTATGGACACGCCTGCATTATGTTTACTACAAATCCCATAATTCTTAGCGTCGAGCCTCATTCTGGATTGTGTGTAGCTCAGGCTTAGTGTACAGCTAGGCCTCACATTTACCTCATCACTGAGGAGAGATTCCATGAAGTCTCTATATTTAGCAATGGCAGACAAGCTACAACACTCTACTAGCCTACAACATAGAGAAACATAGCGGACAAAGGCAGAGACATTGGACAAAAGCAAATGATAAAAGTTAAGACTCTTTTGGGACCACAGGGTCTTCATGAAAAGCATCGTCAGAGCTGGAGAAACAGCAGTGCTGCACCTTCAGCTCCTTCGATGTCGGGCAGCAGCGTGATGACGTCATCATGCTGCTGCCGGGAACCTCAAACAGCTCCTATATCGAGCCGTGTGTTCCTGGCTTTAGAAGAAGATACTACATATTGAATGGCCTCTCCACCCTGGCTGACTTACACCTCCATTATCACTGTCCACTCTTCTCCTTAGTCTATGAAGGCCTCTCTCACCTGGTGTTTAAAATTAAATAAGTGTCCGTCGGAAGTTTGTCTCTTCATGAAGGTAAGCATGTCATGTAAGGCGGTAGCCATGGAGCGAACAGCGAGATACACGGGGTGGGCGATTCCATTGTGTAAGAAGTGTCTGATATCAGTGATATGTTCGCTGCCATTGCACTCATGAAGCTGCATATCATTCATAAATTCAAACTCGCAATTCCTCTGCGTATTCACAGAAGAACAACCCAAGGCGTTCATCCACAGACTTTCAAGTAACTTGTCCTCTGGTTTCTTATGAGGTTGGAATCCTTCAACGAAATCATAAAATTCTGAAATGTTGATGAATTTGGCCCCAAAGGACAAGCTGGCATTAAATATTTGGGGATGTTTATCAATGAGACCAATGTTTGCCGCCCACGTAGGACTGAGGATCACAGTCCTGTCATCTATATAACTTTTCATATAATGTAAAAATTCCGGCTGGAAATCAAATATGGTCCCACAAAGTACAATGACATTGACTGATGCTTTTTTTATAGCGTGATCGTCTTCAGTCAGTAGCGTTCGCTGGGAATTTTGCGCTTTGTTATTAACAAGAAACTCAAAAGACATGCAAATTTTATGATCGTTCATAACTTTGCGTATAACCATGGATTCTTCTTTCCCGCTGCCATCATCGGATCTTATAATTCCTATCCAAGTCCATCCCAAGTAGTTCAGTAACTGAGCCAAGTAAGAGTAAATTATATAATCGTTTGGAACCATCCGAAACAGGGTGGGGTAATCCCTCTTGTCCTTCAGCAATGGGTTGGTGGCACCATAACTGATCTATAAAGCATGAATGGACAATGCTGAGAAGCTGCACCATACATAACAACATGGTGTAGGTGGGTGGGCAAACATTACACAAATGTCTTTTGTATTCATTTTTTTAATTCTATTACAGGCCATACCATATTTGAAGCCCCTCCCCCCTTTTAATTTGGGTGTTTTTCTCTAAAAACTTGACAACTTTTTTTGCTTATAGCTTTAGGCTATGTCTCCCCAGCGTTTTGTGATCCGTTGAGACCCCTAGATTAAGTGCGGGGGGTCCCGAGGGATCACATTCACTTTACCTGCTCGATGGATGCTGTGTTCTCACAGCGCTGAGCTGACCCGCTCATGCAGGGGTTAATGTAGTGCAATGCGTTAACCCCTGCATCGGCGGTGTCTGAACAGAGCACAGGCTGGCAGGTACAGTGTATGTGATCCGTCAGGACCCCCACCAAGCACTGTGCTGAAAGTAGGGGTTTCGGACAGATCACAAAACGTAGTGGTTTGCCTGTATAGTGCCGTTTTCAAAGCAGAGTATACTGTACCCTGCCATGATTCCCAGCCCCCCTCCCCTCCCCTCTACACATCTGATGAAGTCTATGGAAACAAGACCACCAACCAACCCCCGTCTTTTGCTTCGCCTCCCCACTGGCACCACCAATGACTTTGATTGGCAGGCCCACCATGAGTGAAAGAACTTGATATATGTAAACCACGAAGGAAGTTCAAAAAAGATCTCTAATTACACAGCGGCGGTTGAAAATTCAACCAGTGAGTTGAAAATCCCCTGAATATGGTATCATTGCCAAACTTACTGGAGATGTAGAGACGGTTTGAGGGTATGCCACAAAAAAAGAAAGCATTGCTCTAACACAAATAGTTTTTGCACAAATTAAGTTCAAAGTGAAGAGCAAGACTTATATAATATTACCTTAACCCTACATCTCCAGCAATTATGGTGATGATACCATGTTCAGGGGCTGTGGTACTCATGTAGCGGTACACAACAGTAGGTAACTAGAGATATACAGTGGCTTGCAAAAAGACTGCCTTGTCTTGGTAAGTTTACAGTTGTGCCACACTCTTTCCATTTCTGAGTGATCGCTGGAACAGTGCTCCGTGGGATGTTCAAGTCTTTGGAAATCTTTTTGTAGCCTAAGCCTGCTTTACATTTCTCAATAACTTCATCCCTGACCTGTCTGGTGTGTTCTTTGGACTTCATGGTGTTGTTGCTCCCAATATTCTCTTAGACAACCTCTGGGACTGTCACAGAGCAGCTGTATTTGTACGGACATTAGATTACTCAAAGGTGCACATTATTTAGTAATTAGCACTCATCAGGCAATGTTGTTTGTGGCTGCAATGTGACAGAATGTGTAAAAGGGGGCTGAATACTTTTGCAAGCCACTGTATGAGTGATGCATAAGTGTAGTAAGAGATCAGGAGGAACTCAGCAGCTAAGAGGTCAAATTTGACATAGAGTGATTATTAGGGATGATCGAAAAATTCGCAGTGCGAATTTTTAAGTAGAAATTTCGACTTTTTCGCCAAAAATTCACATAGTCGAATTTTGATGGGGTAATCAGCCTGATATTTTGACTGAAATTGAAATTTCAACTTAAAAAAGAACTTTGCTTTTGATTTGCCGTGCCGCTATTTAGCGTGCGGATATCGCCATTTTATTCAAATTTTTTGTATGCGGGAGTGATTGGAAAATTCGCATTGGCAACAATTTGCATCGACAAAAATTTGCATGGTGCTAGCTAACTTTGTCAGCTTATTGCAAAGCCCCTGAAAATG
>CM070041.1:66297296-66313489 GCA_036250615.1 Ptychadena robeensis | reverse complement strand
AAGTTGATTGTACAGAAATTGCATGGTAATTGTATGTGGTGTATGGGGGGCTTTAGACATAACCCAAGTACCCCCCCTGCATGGGTTAATAAACACAGGGAGATCAGACACCAGGAAGTGTGTATAAATCTATCCGCCCATGGGATAGAAGAGTTAAAAGACAGATATCCATTGCATGTTACGGAATACCTCTATTCCCATTTTAAGTTGAAATTGTTATTAAATATAAAACAAACAACGCTGAACAGGAAGATTTATTTCAGTATTTCAGTGAAGAGGTGTGGGGGAGGGGGAAGACAAATTCCACCACCAGCATCTGACCTTGCCATTCCAGTTTCCCCCCATTCCATACAGGTATGCCACCCCTCCCCTCTCTTGTATATACTATATACACAAACACAGTGTCATGAGAAAACAAAAGTACACACTCTCTTTTAATTCTAATGCCTGGCATACACATGCCGATAAGCGGCCGATTTTTCACCTGACCGACGGGCTTGCGCGCTCGGTCAGCGGAAAAATCGGCTGCTTATCGGCATGTGCCCACCGTCTCCAGCCATTAGACCCTAGGTGCCCAATCTGTGGCCCGACGGCCCCATGCGGCCCTTTGGATGTTCTTGCCTGGCCGGCCAGAGAACGGACATGTCCGATAATCTCTGGCCGATGGAAGCTGATGGCATTAGCTTCAATGAAGACCGGCGTCTTTATTGAAGCTAATGGCCGGCACACAAAGGATGCCAGCCGACTGAAGGGGCCCCATAATGCGCCAGGGTGCAAACGTGATGACGTCATTAGGTTTGCATTCCGGTGCATATCAGAGCAGGTCTGTCTGCACCCGTCGGGGTGTGTATGGCAGCCTTAAGGCTATGTCTCCACAGTGTTTTGTGATCCGTTGGGACCCCCTACATTAAGCGCAGTGCTTGGTGGGGTCCCGACGGATCACATACACTGTACCTGCTCGGGGGATGCTCTGTTCAGACATCTGCACTATGTTCAGCCCTGCGTCGGCCGAACGGCTCAGTGCCGTGATAACAGAGCATGCGCCGAGCAGGTAAAGTGTATGTGATCTGTCAGGACCCCCACCAAGCAATACGCTTAACTAAGGGGGTCCCGACAGATCACGAAATGCTGTGGAGACATGGCCTTATGGTTAGATACAGTAGTATTTTTGAAAAAAAAAGTTTTGCTACTGTGGGGGATCACACTCCAATGGGTGCTCTCAGGCCATCAGTCCACACGATTGTGATCTTTTTTTAGGGCTCCTGTCCATGTTTATTTGCACACAATCCAAAACAAAACTCACCCTCGCAGGGGTTAATAACCATCCAAACAAAAGTCCTTGAAAAAAGGACATCTTCTGGCTTGGCAAACGTCCAGCTTCCCAGCAGGAACAGGTCCGGGCCTCACACGCTCTGTGAGCCCCCTGTTTCCCCGGCTCCAGTAGCCACAGGTCTAGGCCCCACGCTCCTCGTGTGCCCCCCCTGTCTACCCTCAGAAGCTCTAGGTCTCCTACTTGGTCTGAAGCCGTGTCTCCAGCTTCTATCAGCCCTGACACACTGGTCTCTGCTCCTTTTGTAGAGGCCCAGATGTCACGCTGGCATCATCTAATAATATCTAATATTTATCCCTGAATCCTGATGATCCTCTTTCCCCTGTTGGTCCTCCTTAAAGGGATTGAGGGACTGCTCACAACTAGAGATGGTCAAATTTTTAGACTTGCTAACTTTGTGAGCTGATTGCAAAGCCTCTGAACATGGTATCATCACCAGACTTGCTGGAGATGTAGAGAAGGTTTATGGGAACATTTGAAAAAAAAAAGGTTTTGCTCTAGCACATGGAGTTTTTGCATAAATTAAGTTTAAAGTTAAAGTCGAAATTCCGATTTTCTAAATTTTTACTTGACTTTGAACTTAATTTGTGAAAAAACCATTTGTGTTAGAGACATACTTTCTTTTTTGGAGTATACCCCCAACCCTTCTCTACATCTCCAGCAATGTCCCTGACCCCCAACACACTGGCTGTAGATGGTTGAGGAGCTAACCCAACTCTGGCTAAGGAGGGCCTAGGGAGGTATATTTATACCCTCTGCTTGGAGGAGGGCAGTAGCTGTCTCCAGGCAGATATCAAAAGCTACAATGTAAGGTCAGAAAAAGAGCAGGAAACTAGAAGCCATTAGTCATCCCTGCAACTGAGGAATGAAAGGAAGATTTAAAGTCATATACACGAATTTGTACAGAATATGGTGACACAGGGCAGTATATACAATACACAAATATATACCCAAATGTGGTGTAAACCCTGGTTACTACACTGCTAATCAAACTAATTGAAATATTCATAAATTAGTGTGATCACATGTAGAAGAAGATCTGTCTGTTGTATTTAGCTGTGTGTTATCACAATGCCAAGGAGGAAAGACATCATCAATGATCTCAGAGAAGCCGTTGTTGTTGCTTATCAGGCTGGGAAGAGATATCGGGACGTTTCCAGAGAATCTGAAGTCCGTCATATTGTAGTTACCCGAGAAAGGGACACCGAACTGTATATAATGCACTGTGATACATGCCTGTATAGTGCTTATTAAGTTGGTGTGTGTCCCCTTAAGGGTTGCACCTGTTGTTTACAAGTTGCTGGAATCATAAGTCATGGGCAGGGTTAATGGGTGTTTACCCGCTCTCTGCTCCAAAAAGTAGCTACTCTTTGTCTGCCCAGTTACAGGCCCTAAGCCAGCCCCTGTCTGAGGACATAGCAGTCCCTTCGAATATTCTGGGCTCTTCTGCAGATTACTTCCCTAATGACTACAGCATCCAGGAGTAGAGATGGTCAAATTTTTTGACTTCCTAACTTTGTGAGTTGATTGCAAAGCCCCTGAACATGGTATCATCACCAAAATTGCTGGAGATGTAGAGAAGGGTAGTTGAAACATTTGGAAAAAAAAAGTTTTGCTCTAGCGCATGGAGTTTTTGCATAAATTAAGTTAAAAAACAAAGTCTAAATTCTCATTTTTGAAATTTTTACTTGACTTTGAACTTAATTTGTGCAAAAACTATTTGTGTTAGAGACATACTTTCTTTTTTGGGGTATACACCAACCCTTCTCTACATCTCCAGCAAGTTTGGTGTTGATACCATGTTCAGGGGCTTTGCAATTAACTCGAAATCATCGAAATGGTAAAAATTTTGGAAAAAAATGTGACCATCTCTATCCAGGAGCACCCTGCCCCGCAGGATTCCAGCAGCTTGGCAGCAACTATTTAAGGGCCATTTCACACTATATGCGTTGCGGTGCGTTTTTTTACCGCGTGCATTTTTTTTACTGCATACGTTTTTCCATAGACAACCAATGTTACCATTCACACTGTATGCATTGCGTTTTTAAAAACGCAACGTTTCCGCATGCGTTTTTACAAACTCACTGCTGTATGCATGTTTGATTTATTTTTCCTGCATTTTTCATTCATTTGTTCAAAAACGCACATGCAAAATGCAAACACATATGTAATGCGGAAACGCATGCCTATAAAAAATGCATGCCTTTAAAAAACGCATATAGTGTGAAATGGCCCTAAGATGTTTTTTCCCAAGACTGAACCCCTTCTCTGCCCTCGGGAGTCAGAGCTTGTATATATATATCCTCCAAATAAACTGTAAATAGCCCCCTACCAGCGTGCGCGGACCTCTGCTTTATTGGGGTATTGCTCAGCCTGGTGAAAGAACAGAGGACATCCACCTACAGAACTTGGTCCCGTGAGTAGCATTACACATCGCACTCACCCGACACAACAAAATTACAATAAGAGAGGAGAACATAGACAGTCCCCAATCTTCTCAGGATCTTCTTCATACATAGAGGACCTGAGCACACATCTGTCCCATCACATCCCACATACAAGTAATCAGACCTTCATTTTCTATTGCAGGAGATTTCCAGAGACTGAGACTGAGAGTCACCGGAAATGATTCTGCTACTGAGGCCATTGCTGGAAATGATGTCTCCATCCCGTGTTGGCTGTCTGGTGTCAAAATACCTCTGGATCTGCCGAAAGTATCAGTCAGCTGGACTCACAAATTACCCAATGGAAGTGAGCGTGTGATTTATCAATTCCTTGATTCCCCACAGAATTTCTCTAGATCTGGAGCTTATATGAATGTCAGTAGACTGGTCCTAGGTGATGCAGCACTCTATCTCCCCCGTGTACAGATCAGTGATGATGGAGAATATACTTGTGATGTCATTGTCACTCCGGATGACGGCAAAGCTACGTCTACTCTTAATGTATCAGGTAACCAGTATAAGCATGTCCTTGTAGAGTTGCCCGGGGCAACCCCCGGAGCAACCAGGTTCTTTAAGGATGCCTTTGACTCTGTTATTCAAGGCTGGGAAATTATTTACTAAAAGGGATATATACAAGTCTTTACACCATCACCCATGGCAGGGATGGGGTTTAAAACATAGGGGCTACAGTACCTAACAATCCTAACCAGCTGCACAGGAGGGTTGACTGATGGCTCTCTTACCCAAAAGAAGAAAAGTAGTCAGAAGTCATACGGTTCCAGCTGAGGTGGAGAGGGGAGGAATCCTGCGTCTCGCCCTGACTCTATAGGCTTAGGCTCCATTATGCAATGTTGATGCATCTATTGAAAGTCAATGGATGTGTCCACACATCAGTTGGTGTGACCCGTTCAGCTTGCGTTGCGTTAATATCAACGCAAAGCACTGCATTGACATTAACGCAACGTAAGCCAACGCAAGTATTGGTGCGTTTACGCACCCATATAAATGAATTGAGTCAATTGAAACAGAATGGTATGCATTTTTCAATGCGGCATAAAAACAAACACAAAAAATAACGGATACGTGACGGACGCATCCCTGACGGATTCCTAACGCATGGGTTGCATTTATTGGATTCGTTAATGCAGCGCATACTTAATGCATAGTGGAGCCTAAGCCATGGACACTTTAGAGACTAACTCTGGTCCAATTTCATTCACCATGGATGGGGGTCTGCCTGGGCACTGCTGAGTGGATATCCGACAGGTGGACCCAGAAAGAGATGGGAGCACCTTGCTCCAAGGTAAGTGGCAGACAACTAGCAAAAATCCCGGAACAAATTCATAACAGGGAATTTATAAACTCTGCCCAGAGCAGGGGTTAAGCCAGTATCTGGGCAGAAAACTAAGGATGTACATACTGTACATGGCTCAATTTTGTAATAGATTTGAGCACACATGAGCAACAAGCATTCAAGATGCTGGATTGTGATGGAATCTATTACAAAAGCAAGCCGTGTATGCCTTTCTTCAAGCAGGATTGGTCGAAACGGGAATGGACATGTCTGTAAATCCCGGTCGATCTGACAAGCAGCGAGGAGAACCAGACTCCCCCCCCCCTTTCCCCCACACAGCCTGTGATGGGCTTCTGGCAGGGGAAACAGGGTGGAGCCTAGCACGGCTGTGTTAACTACACAGGCAAGACCCCGCTCTTCCCCCCTCCTCTCCTCTCTCTCCGAAGCACCCAGCCAGTGTTGTGAGCTATTTTCAGTAGGATCAGGGACCCCATCAAATTGTGCAAAGTGGTGACATCACCACACTGTGATCGGTTGCAGGCGATTGCATACGTATTGACCCATGTATGGGCACCTCAAGTCAAAACAGCAGGAAGAGAGCCATAACCTCATCTCCTGGCAGCTGCTGTACAAAAATTAACAATCTTTTAATGCTATACACACCTAAAATACATGTAATGGCCTACTATACAATTACATATATACAATACTATATACAGTTTCAAGAAAAAGTATGTGAACCCTTTGTGATTGTGTGGCGTTTTGCATGAATTGATCTTAAAATGTGCTCTGATCCATATCTAAGTCCACACAGTCTGCTTAAATAATACTACACAGACATCATATGTTCTAATGTTTTTATTGAACATTACATGTTAACATTCACAGTGCAGGGTGCAAAAAGTATGTGAACCCCTAGCCTAATGAATTAGCTCCAAGAGCTAATTGGAGCCATGAGAGAGCCAACCTTGAGTCCATCCAGTGTGATGATATTGGACATGTTGCTGAAAGCTGTCCTGCCCTTTAAAAACACACACCAGTTTGGGTTAAATGATTTCAGGAAGACATGGCCTCGCGAAAAAGCGTCTCAGAAAACACACACCATCAGAATTGTTGACTTGCAGAAGATGGAACAGGGTTACAAAGGATCTCAAAAGCTTGATGTCCATGTGGCCATAGTAAGACAGAATGTCTACAAATAGGAAGGAATGGGTTTGGGGTGTAACAGGGGACAGTCATGGTGGGACAGAGGAGGTCTCAGTAGGGGTGAGGTCAGGGCTCTGTACAGGACAATGGAGATCCCCCACACCAGAATCATCATAACATGTCTGTATGGAGCTGGGTGTTACACAGGGGACAGTCATGGTGGGACAGAGAAGGTCCTCAGTAGGGTGAGGTCAGGGCTCTGTACAGGACACTGGAGATCCCCCACACCAGACTCATCATACCATGTCTGTTATGGAGCTGGGTGTGTGTACACAGGGGGCAGTCATGGTGGACAGAGAAGGTCCTCAGTAGGGTGTGAGGTCAGTGGCTCTGTACAGGACACTGGAGATCCTCCACACCAGACTCATCATACTCTATGTCTGGAGGTGGGTTGTGTACACAGGGGGCAGTCATGGTGGGGACAGAGGGAGGTCCTCAGTAGGGTGAGGTCATGGCTCTGTACAGGACACTGGAGATCTCACACCAGACTCCTATACCATGTCTGTATGGAGCTGGGTGTGTGGACACAGGGGGACGTCATGGTGGGACAGAGAAGGTACCTCAGTAGGGTGAGGTCAGGGCTATGTACAGGACACTGGAGATCTCCACATCAGACTCATATTACCATGTCTGTATGGAGCTGGGTGTGTCACAGGGGACAGTCAGTGGGGACCAGAGAAGGGTCTCAGTAGGGTGAGGTCAGGGCTCTGTACGGACACTGGAGATCCCCAACACCAGATATCTCATACCATGTTGTATGGAGCTGGGTTGTGTACACAGGGGGCAGTCATGGTGGAAGAGAGAAGGTCCTCAGTAGGGTGAGGTCAGTGGCTCTGTACAGGACACTGGAGATCCTCCACCAGACTCATCTACCATGTCGGTATGGAGTGGGTGTGTACACAGGGGGACAGTCATGGTGGGACAGAGAAGGTCCTCAGTAGGGTGAGGTCAGGGCTCTGTACAGGACACTGGAGACCCTTCCACACCAGACTCTCTACCATGTCTGTATGGAGCTGGGTGTGTAAACAGGGGACAGTCATGGTGGACAGAGAAGGTCCTCAGTAGGGTGATGTCAGGGGCTCTGTACAGGACATGGAGATCCTCCACACCAGACTCATCATCCATGTCTGTATGGAGGCTGGGTGTGTACACAGGGGACAGTCATGGTGGACAGAGGAGGTCTCAGTAGGGTGAGGTCAGGGCTCTGTACAGGGACACTGGAGATCCTCCACCCAGACTAATCATACCATGTGGTATGGAGCTGGGTGTGTACACAGGGGGACAGTCATGTGGGACAGAGATAGGTCCTCAGTAGGGTGAGGTCAGGGCTCTGTACAGGACACTGGAGATCCTCCACACCAGACTATCATACCATGTCTGTATGGAGCTGGGGTGTACACAGGGCCGAAGTATGGTGGGACAGAGGAGGTCCTCAAGTAGGGTGATGTAGGGTCAGGGCTCTGTACAGGACATTGGTAAGATCCGCCACACCAGACTCATCATACCATGTCTGTATGGAGCTGTGGTGTGTACACAGGGGACAGTCATGGTGGACAGAGGAGGTCCCAGTAGGTGAAGGTCGGGGCTCTGTACAGGACACTGGAGATCTCCACACCAGACTCATTCATACCCATGTCTGTATGGAGCTGGGTGTGTACACAGGGGGAAAGTCATGGTGGACAGAGAAGGTCATCAGTAGGGTGAGGTCAGGGCTCTGTACAGGACAGTGGAGATCCCCCACACCAGACTATCATACCATGTCTGTATGGAGCTGGGTGTGTACAACAGGGGGGCAGTCATGGTGGACAGAGAAGGTCCTCAGTAGGGTGAGGTCATGGCTTGTACAGGACACTGGGAGATCCTCCCACACCAGACTAATCATACCATATCTGTATGGAGCTGGGTGTTGTACACAGGGGGCGCAGTCATGGTGGGAACAGAGGAAGGTCCTCAGTAGGGTGAGGTCAGGCTCTGTACAGGGACAACTGGAGATCCTCACACCACCAGACTCATATACCCTATATGTGATGGAGATGGGTGTGTACACAGGGGCAGTCATGTGGGGGACAGAGAAGGTCCTCAGTAGGGAGGAGGTCAGGGCTCTGTACAGGACAATGTGAGATCCTCCACACCAGACTCCTCATACCATGTCGGTATGGAGCTGGGTGGTGGACAACAGGGGACAGTCATGGTGGGACAGAGAAGGTCCTCAGTAGGGTGAGGTCAGGGTCTGTACAGGACACTGGAGAACCCTCCACAGCCGGGATCTCATATACCATGTCTGTATGGAGCTGGGCTGTGATACACAGGGGACAGTCATGAGTGGGGACAGAGAAGGTCCTCAGTAGGGTGATGAGTGTCAGGGCTCGTACAGGGACACTGGAGATCCTCCAGACCAGGACTCATCATACCATGTCTGTATGGAGCTGGTGTGGTCACAGGGGACAGTCCTGGTGGACAGAGAAGGTCTTCAGTTAGGTGAGGTCAGGGCTTGTACAGGACATGGAGATTCCTCCACATCAGACTCATCATACCATGTCTGTATGGAGCTGGGTGTGTACACGAGGGGACAGTCATTGGGGGGACGGAAGGGTCCTCGGTAGGGTGAGGTCAGGGCTCTGTACAGGACACTGGAGATCCTCCATACCAGACCCTGAATACCATGTTGTATGGTATGGAGCTAGTGTATACACAGGGGTGGGGGGGGGGGGGGGGGGGGGGGGGGGGGGGGGGGGGTGTGGGTGGTGGTGGGGGGTTTGGGGAGGGTGGGGGGGGGGGAGGGGTGTTTTTGGGGGGGTTTCCTCTGGGGGGGGGGGGGGGGGGGGGGGGGGGGGGGGGGGGGGGGGGGGGGGGGGTTTGGGGACAGTCATGGTGGACAGAGAAGGTCCTCAGTAGGGTGAGGTCAGGGCTCTGTAATTGGTTTCCTTGTTTGGCAGTGCTATGTCAGGGCTTTATAAATGAAAAATGATAACTCTGTGTCTGTTTGAGTGTCAGCTTCTCTGCACAATGACTCATGGGGCTGTCAAGCACTTTCTAAAGTATTTTCCTCTTGCAGTGACACCGCAGATTAGCTGGAGTTACCATCAAACTATAACGCTTGGCTTTGAGGGATCGGTTGTGTGTAAAGCCAGCGGGTTTTACCCGGAAGATATGAAGATGCAGTGGGCCAGACGCAGAGAACATTCCAATGTTTTTACAGAATTACTTGGCGATATTTCTTTCACACAAGCAGTACGGAACAGTGATGGGACCTTCAATAGGAGCAGTCTGCTGACTGTGAGGCCTTTTTATGGAATTGATCCTGGAGATGAATTATTCTGTAATGTGACCCACCGATCCTTGGAGGAGCCCCTTATCAGCGGGTTCATGGTGCCCAGTAAGTAGCTTCAGATTCTAATGAGTAAAATTCAAGATTTCCGAGATGCTGGGAGCTGGGAGCACATCGGATGAAGTTCAGTCTTTTGGTGGGTTTGACCTTAACTTACCTTAACAACCCCAAATACATTCTAAAAGTCTCCAATAGACAATAGAAGTTGGGTGGGACTCCTTATGTTTGGGAACTAAAGAGACCAGTGACTGGTTGGTTGTGTTGGGATTGGTTGGTTTTGAAAGTGATAACAAACCGTTCTTGCCTGATGTAGGATTTTAGCTGGCAATGGTCTCCTTCACCTTATATTGGTTGGTTGGTTCTTAATGTGCCAAATGTTCACATAAGGTTCAAATAGAAGTGCCGCAGGCTGAAAAAGACTTCATAACCTGTATATATCATAGAATGGTATTATTGCTGACAATCCAGACGTGGATAATATAAGCTCTAATGTTCCCCCATAGCATTGTGAATCTGTGCACCCGATCCGATAAGGATCTGCCCCCTGCTGACCCTTCCTTATCAAACTTCCTGAGCCTGTCCACCTAGAACACTCCCCCATTTCTTACATCCCCATCTCCATTCCAAAACCAGTACCCCTGGTCAAGTTGCCCTCCCACCTATGCTTTCAGCCCGGTTCTGGGCATACAGACCAGATGGTCCTTCTCCTTTTTAACTGAAATAGTACCCTGTACGTGAGTTCCAAAAAAATCTTTCCAAATACTGACTCATCACTGCTCAGTTCATCCCCAATACCTCCAGTCCAGACAAGGCAATGGTTTCCATATGTTCATATATGGTTTCTTCTTGACATGGTAGAGTTTTTACAGAGAATTGTTTTTGGAAGTGTTCCTGAGCCCCAGGACTTGCGTGAGGGATGTAAAGGACATCAGATAGGACAATGTGTGGTTATGGCGATCGTTTGGGAATCGTACACAGGATAGATCGATCCTGCTAAAAGAAATGCCTATGGCTAAACTGTCCAACAGGCATTGACTGTTTGCTCTTCTTCTCGCCAGCGAACAGTACGGTTGTTCTAACCGCCCCCTTGACCGGCCAGAAGAAGTCTATAATTCTTCCTCTGGCTAGACCTTTCCACGACTGGTCCAGCCGGAAGAAGAATTATTTTGACTAGACATCGGTTGTCTACCCGATCTCTTGTGAAAATAATTCTTCCTCTGACCAGGCACGAGTCGGAAGTGATGTCCGACCGACGTTACTTCTGGTTTTGGAACAGGAACTGTGCGTTCCATATACCGCAAGTGACGTTGCGCGTAATTTCCGGTATAGTAACCTCTCCAACAGGCAAGGAATTTGAAGAAGGACACGGCCAATGTTTGGCCAACACTACCGATCGGACATTTTGGTCAATTCTGTTAGATCGCTTTTGATGGGGACCCAAGGCCCTAGGAAGGACATGGGTGTGTAACAGATGTTCGGGGCATAAGGCATTCCTTAGGTGTGCCAAGGATTTTGGGGACATACGGCAAGGGTGATGTTGGAGGCTTTGGGTAGGACTTGAATGTAGAAGGGATGTTGGGGTTGTTGGGAAGGACTGGGGTGAGTAAGGAATGTGAGTGGTGATGGGGATAACATACTACAGTGGGAGGAGAACATGTTGCAGGGTGCGGCTATTCGTATTATGAACCTATCTATTACTATTTGATGTTTCTGTTTTGCTTCCCTTATAGGTCCGAATCCATGGCTGAGAATTTTCTACCCTTTTCTGATTTTAAATGGAGTTCTCTTTCTGATAACATCTATGAAGAAACATTTTACAAATAGTAAGTGTGTTTGCAATGTTAGTTGTGTGGCAGATGACAGAAGGGACCCCACCTTGTTCCCTGAGTTTATTTCAGTCTGATGTACACATGCCTTAGCCTTAAGAGCTTGGTCAGTACTAAACTTCCCCCTGCCACCTTCCGGACCCATTGGGTCATTAACCCTTACACACTCTCAGGGTTCTACCAAAAGTGACCATCCCACCATGAGGATGTCACCACACCGACCTTCATCCACGTCTACCCCAAGAACACTGCCCCACCCCTCTACCCCAAGAACCCAAGTCGTTGCACCTGTCGGAGAAACAAAGCATTAGGGCTAGTAATTAACCAATGAATAAACGAAAAAGGAGAGGAGTAAAACCAGATCCAGGGATCGAGGGAGAGTCTGGCTGAAAGGGGATCTTTCCCTTCGGCTGCCACCTTAAATATGAACATGCGCGACGTAGGTGAGCATCTTTGGCCCGGACTGCCCCAGTCAAGTACCCTCCTCATATGGGCACTCGGCTCCGGGCATTCCATGAATGAAAACGAATTTGGAGACCCCTGTAGAGACCCCTGTAAAACCGATACACAGGTTGAGAACCACTGTTCTAGTCATACCTGTCAAGTTTTATGTTACCAATTAGGGAAAGGCGATGTCATGGACATCCCTTTGCTTATCTGGAACGCATGACTTCTGCTTTTCCAGGAAGTGATGTCACGGGCAGTGCCATTTCTAGCCTTTCATCAGGGACCCTTGCTTCGGGCTCCCTGATGAAATTAGCCACATTACCCACATTAGTGCCCCCTGGATTATGTTTGGGAAAATAATATAATAACTGAGCTGTGACGCCATTGTTACCAATACAATTTATTTGCTGCCAATCTATGAAGACGCTTTCAAAGCGACATCTATTGTTCTTTCTTCTACAGGATGGCGACTAAGGAGGATTGGTTTCTGTAGTTTCCTCAATATAATCTTGATCATATTGTACGTCCATCTGCTGCATTGTCTGAAAGATTTCCTACATGGTAAGTTTCTGAAATCTTCACCAATTGACAACCTGCTATCAGCCATCGGGCAGGTGTTGGGTAGTGAACTAGGAACCAGAGAATATATAGTGCAGGCGCTATGGGCGGGACATGGAGGGCCAGGCCCACCCAGTTAGGTCGGCGTCCCTGCTTGATTAGGGCCACCTACTGATGCAGCCATCCGTCCGAGCCGTAGGACTGCCCCCCTGGCCGCTAGTGCCTGCCCGTGCCCACACGCTCCAGGCGCCCTGGTGCTGACCCATCCATTCATGGTGTCAACTTGACTTGTTTATCTGTCCAAGTATGACATTATCTTAGAAATGAGTGATGGTTGAATTTTTTTACATTTCTAGTAATTGCAAAGCCACTGAACATGGTATCATCACCAAACTTGCTGGAGACGTAGAGAAGGATTTGGGGTATACTACAAAAAAGTATGGCTCACAAATTTGCATAAATTAAGTTTAAAATCAAGTCAAATTTCAAAAGTCGAAATCAATTTTGATTTTGAATTTAATTTATGCAAAAACTTTTTTTTCCAATGTTCCCACAACCCTTCTCTATTTATCCAGCAATGTTGGTGATGATACCATGTTCAGGGGCTTTGTAATCAGCTCACAAAGTTATTCGAAAAATTCAGCCATCTCTAATGAATGACTCATTCACAGACGCAGTTGATTGGTTACAGCCGCACCACTGTCGAGGGGTGGCATTGAATCACACCAGACTGCCCACATTCTTTTTCTAGGGGTAACAGTGGGAAAGGAAAGACTTGCTGTGTCTAACCCACAGTTGTAGTTAATGATTGGTTGGGTGGACAGTGCTTCCTACCTATGGCTGCTGAGAGGCCAACCCATTCGCTCCTCCGTAGGGTCAATTGGTGGCGGTGAAGCGTTTCGTTATTTATAGTTGCCATTGTCAAAATGTCCATGTAACCCGGGCCTTGAAATGTGTCTAGCCTGTAAATATCTTTGAGGCTATGTTTCCACGGCATTATGGGCTGCACCCATACCCCCCGTATTAATCACATGCCTTGATGGGGATGTCAACGCAGCCCAACCATATATGTTTTCAAAGCATTCATCGGGTCTTTCGGCCGAAAGGACAGTGCCCTTCATTAACCTCTCGGCCAGCGGACCCGCTGAATGCCGTGGAAACATAGCCATAATTGATTGATTGATTATTTTGTTTTCTTTTATAGGAATATTATTATGGGTGCACATTCTCATCACAATATACATATTTGAGTTGTTTCGCCATTGGGTTGATTTCTGCCGTTATTACATAATAGGTAAGTGTTCAGAATGTCTAAGAAAGAATATTGAGGACGATAGTACGATCTCAAGCAGATGCAATCCCTTGAAATTCAACAGTGACCGTTTGTTGTGTTCAACAGTTATAGGGAAAAGTTCCATTATGCGGCGACACTGTCTGTGCCCATCATTGTGGCCACGTACCTACCAACGAGTGTCCAGCCAGGCAGATTGCATGAATATAAGAAATCTTTTGTCAGTCTGATCACATTTATTTCTTCCCATCTTCGCAGTAACAGGTGGATCTATGTCAAGGGTCATGTGGAGCTGCATGCGGCTCTTTAGCCACCTAGTTGTGGCTCCCTGGTTGCAAAAATGTCTGTTCCCTCCTACCAGCGCATACACAAAAGTATAGCAGCAGCCAAGATCATATACAGCAGAGGCTCTCCTCCATCGAGGATCGGGAAAGGGAGCCCTGATTATGTTTATTGGAAAAATAAAAGGGTGGAGGTGTGTAACAGGGAGCAGGAAACGCACAAAAAACTAGAGAGGAGAGCACCTTATTTTATCTGGTATTAAGGCTCTTTCACACTATATACTCTGCGTTGTGTACTGGTAATGCATGCACTTGGCACTAACACATGGGCTGCAGACAAAGGTGGTACTAGGGACATCAGCACCCTGGGCGAGCACTCCCTCTATCGCCTTCCCCCCCCTTCCAGGTGGGAGAGAGAAGGAGAAATCATGCCCAGATGCCACCCCATGCCTGGATGCTGCTTGGGGAACAGAGATGTTCTTCAGGGTGTAGGTCGAAATATCAAGTTTGCAGAATTTTGGGGTCGACATTGCATATTGCGACTTCTGATGGTCCTTCTGAGGGTCCCTCACATCACCCCCATTGATGTAGTGCTGCAGAGGGCCACACTTGTGGCCTTCCATATCAACTCAATTGCCCACCACTGGCATAGGGCCCTATTAATTTACCAAAGACAAAACAGCACCAGGCGCTGCTTTTTTGCCTTGGAGACACGCCAGCTGTGGATGGAGACAGCTAATCGGAGGCTCAATTAGGAACAGGGAGGTCCATCTGCAGCAGAGTCTACCATGCAGGAGGCTGACACAGAGGACAGTGAGAGAGACCACCCTACATATGGGGGGAGTACTAAACACCATCTCCTGGTACTCATCTGAGGAGCGTACTAAAAAAGTTCATCATGAATTATCCCTTCCATTCTTAGATTCAAATAACCTTTTACATGACATGGATGAATAGCCTCCTACACGTTTCACCCCAATGGGGCTTCTTCAGGGAACATTCAAATCTGTACATCGATTACAAAATCTATATGAAACGAATAGATAAACATGAGTCAGTCAATCAAGTATTTCAGACTGGTGCATTTACCAGTGAGTGCCTATCAGCACATCCCTCTCTCCCCCTGGATAGCCCCCCCCCCCTGCCTATGCAAGTAATGAACACTTACCTTGTACTCTCCAGGTCAAACAGTCGCCATCGGGACCCCGTGGATTGATGGCCCCGTCACAGACCAATGGAGATGAACATCCAGTGGCGGAGGTGTAGTGTTGGTATAGTGAATCCTTAGTGTAGTTCAGTAGTTCCAAAACTGGAGGGGGGGGCGCAAAAGAAATTCCAGGGGGGCGCTGGCCCTCATTCTGTGTTTCAATAGGGAGGGGGTGCTGGATAATGTTCCTAAATAGAAAAGGGGGGCCCTTTGGGAACATTTGGGAACAACTGGTGAGGTTAATCCATATTAGATGGTGTCATTGGGTCTGATCATATATTTACCCTTCCTTCTCATGTTTTATAGGTGTACCTACTATATCTGAAATCAGCGGGACTGAGCATCTAAAGCATGAGAAAAAAACAACTCTCACCTTCCAGATAACAGATTTCAGAGAGAAAGATATCCGGATAAATGTATTTTTGATAAGAAAGAATGACCAAATGAAGCAGCTTTTCCACTGGAGATCTACAGACCAGACGTCTTCTAATGATTCCAATAACTTACCAGTTCCAGCAACTGAAGGTCGTTCATCAGATATAGACCAGAACACCGATCATTCTGTTCTTCCTCTGTCTGAACACCGCGCATTGTTACCTGAGAGAATGGAAGTTACACTAACAAGATCCTATACTGGACTGTACACATGTCATTGCTTCATTCCTCTGACCCCCAATGCGGATGAAGATGATGGTGCTATACTTACTGTAAAGGTGACACACTGCACCCTGAAATGGCCCATCTATCACCACAAGACTCTGAAAGTACGCAAAGGTAAGATCTTTTTTTATTATATAAACTTCAAATAGTTCTTTAAAGGAAGCACAAAAATCAGCTTTTTCCAAAAATAATAGTTGAAGAACAACTGGAATTGTCCATTGTGACAGACCGGTCATCTGTCACTGTGTGAATGGACTGTTAGGTAGAGATGTCCCGAACTGTTCGCGGCGAATATCGCATGTTCGCGCGAATACTCGAACA
>CM070041.1:66193780-66203802 GCA_036250615.1 Ptychadena robeensis | reverse complement strand
AAGGGCCGCAACCAACATTGATCAACGACCCTCCCCCGCTCTACATATCTCAGCAGGTGGTGACCAGATCCTGACAGGTAGTCAAAACCCAACAGCACCCCCCCCCCCCTCCTGACCAACATTGACAATGTTACTGATGTAGGACCCCCAAAGCTGATTAGAAAAGCCGGTTCAGCATGTGACACCTTCACAGGTGATTTGCTAAGCCCTATGCATTACCAGTTTGGTTTTGGGGGCCGCCAAACAACACCCAAATGCCGCATGCGCCCCCGGGCCGCAAGTTGGGCACCTAGACATAGTTACTAAAGCTGCCGGAGAGTGTATAATGAAGTATCACAAGGACTAAGCATCTCATTACACCCACTACATTAACATTAACCTTGCCATGCAGGGGATCCCTGGGGCGGGGTTAGTTTCTCTGCGGTTCAGCCAATCATAGAGGGCAAATGAAAATTTGGCAAATTTGAGGAGGAGTTAAACAGAATCTATTTATCTAAACACAAGTGATCTGTAATCACCCAATGGTATGTTGAACCCTACACTATGTATACAAGAGGAGGTAAGTGGAGGTAAGTATCTCCATGCTGTGTCACCCTCTACACGTCCCTCCGTCCTTCTGATAAAACTCTGTCCTGGAGACGCTCTGCTTTGACTCTTTACAACAGGAAATATTAAACATATAATCTAATAAGATAAAGGCGACACCCCCCCCCCCGACCTAAAAACAAAGGTCCACCTACCTCTAAGTATCTGCAACATCACTTCCAGAACAATCAGGTAATGTCATGTCCCCTCCCTCCTAACTTTACACTCCACTTGTGGGCATCACACTGCTGCTGGTTAGGAACTGTCTAGTGTGCGTGGAAGGACCAATGTGGACTGTCTATGGTGCTGGACTACCAACCTAGGAACTGTCTATGGTGCTGGAAGGTACCAACGTTGGACTTCTATGGTGGCTGGAAGGACCAACGTAGAGCTGTCTATGGTGTGAACTACCAACTAGAACTGTCTATGGTGCTGGAAGGACCACGTTGGAGCTGTCTATGGTGCGAAGGACCAACGTTGGTAAGCGGTCTATGGTGCTGGAAGACCAACGTTGGAGCTGTCTATGGTGCTGGAAGGACCAACGTAGGAGCTGTCTATGGTCTGGAACTACCACCAAAACTGCTATGTGCTGAAGGACCACGTTGGAGCTGTCTATGGTGCCTGGAAGGACCAACGTTGGAGCGGTCTAATGGTGCTGGAAGGACCAACGTTGGAGCTGTCTATTGTGCTGGAAGGACCAACGTAGGAGCTGTCTAATGGTGATGGAAGACCAACGTTGGAGCTGTCTATGGTGCTGAAGGACCAACGTGGAGCTGTCTATGGTGCGGAAAGACCAACGTAGGAAGCTTTATATGTGCTGGAAGGACCAAACTAGAGCTGTCTATGGTGGCTGGAGGACCAACGTAGGAGCTGTCTATGGTGCTGGAATACAACTACGGAGCTGTCTATGGTGCTGGAAGGACCAACGTTGGAACTGTCTATGGTGCTGGACAACGTTGGAGCTCTATGCTGGTAAGGACAACGTTGAGCTGTCTATGGTGCTGGAAGGACCCAACGTTGGAGCTGTCTATGTGCTGGAGCCAACGTGGAGCTGTCTTGGTGTGGAAGGACCAACGTTGGAGCTGTCTATGGTGCGGAAGGACCAACGTAGGAGCTGTCTATGGTGCTGAAGTACCATACCGTATGGAGCTGTCTATGGTGGTGGAGACCAACGTAGGAGCTGTCTATGTGATGGACCAACGTAGGAGCTGTCTATGGTGCTGAGGACCAACGTAGGAGCTGTCTATGTGCTGGAAGACCCAGACGTAGGGAGCTGTCTATGGAGCTGGAAGGACCAACGTAGGAGCTGTCTACAATGCTGGAAGGGCCAACTAGGAGCTGTCTATGGTGCTGAAGATCAGACCTCTCACCACGCTAAACTTAGGAGCTTCTATGGTGCTGGAAGGACCACGTAGGAGCTGTCTATGGTGCTGAACTACCAACCTAGGAACTGTCTATGGGTGCTGGAAGGACCAACGTTGGAGCTGTCTATGGTGCTGGAAGGACCAACGTAGGAGCTGTCTATGGTTCTGGAACTACCAACCTGGAACTGTCTATGGTGCTGGAAGGACCAACGTTGGAGCTGTCTATGTGCTGGAAGGACCAACGTTGAGCGGTCTATGGGCTGGAAGGACCAACGTGGAGCTGTCTATGGTGCTGGAAGGAACCGTAGGAGCTGGTCTATGTGCTGGAACTACCAACCTAGGAACTGTCTATGGTCTGGAAGGACCAACGTTGGAGCTGTCTAGGTGCTGGAAGGACCAACGTGGAGCGGGTCTTGGTGCTGGAAGACCAACGTTGGAGCTGTCTATGGTTCTGGAGGACCAACGTAGGAGCTGTCTATGGTGATGGAAGACCAACGTTGGAGCTGTCTATGGTGCTGGAAGGACACCTCGTAGGAGCTGTCTATGGTGCTGGAAAGACCAACGTAGAGCTGTATATGGTCTGGAAGGACCAACGTAGGAGCTTTCTATGGTGTCTGGAAGACCACGGGCTGTCTATGTGCTGGAACTACCAACCTAGGAAACTGTCTTATGGTGCTGGAAGGACCAACGTTGGAGCTGTCTATGTTGCTGGAAGGACCAACGTTGAGCGGTCTATGGTGCTGGAAGGACCACCGTTTGGAGCTTGTCTATGGTGCTGGAAAGACCAACGTGGAGCTGTCTATTGGGTGCTGGAAGGACCAACTGGAGCTGTCTATGGTGGTGGAAGGACCACACGTAGGAGCTGTCTATGGTGCTGAATGGACCAACGTAGAGCTGTCTATGGTGGCTGGATGGACGCACGTAGGAGCTGTCTAGGTGCTGGAAGACCAACGTAGGAGCTGTCTATGGCGCTGGAAGGACCAACGTAGGAGCTGTCTAAATGCGGTGAAGTAGGCCAACATAGAGCTGTCTATGGTGCTGAAGATCAGACCTCTCACCAGCGCTAAACTAATTAGGACTGTCATGGTGTTGGAAGGACCAACGTAGGAGCTTCTATGGTGCTGGATAACAACGTAGGAAGCTGTCATGGTGCTGAATGGACCAACGTAGAGCTGTCTATGGTGCTGGATGGCCAACGTAGAGCTGTCTATGGTGGCTGGAAGGACAACGTAGAGCTGTCTATGAGCTGGAAGGACCAACGTAGGAGCTGTCTACATGCTGGAAGGGCCACATAGGAGCTGTCTATGGTGCTGGAAAAGACCTCTCACCAGCGCTAAACATTAGGAGCTGTCTATGGTAGGACGGGATGTGAGGTAGCTTAGGGGTGGAAGACCCAACGTACGGACGCTGTCTGTGGTGCTAGATGGACCAACGTAGGACGTCTATGGGCTGGAAGGACCAACTTGGACTGTCTATGGTGCTGGAAGGACCAACGTAGAAGCTGTCTATGTGCTGGAAGGACCAACGTAGAGTGTCTAGTGCTGGAACCAACATGAGTGTCTTTGGTGCTGGAAGACCCACTTGAGCTTCTATGGTGCTGGAAGGACCAACATAGGGGTTAGGGGGGGTGGGCTGCTAATAGGTGCTGGAAGGACCAACGTAGGAGCTGTCTAGGTGCTAGAAGGACCAATGTATGAGCTGTCTATGTGCTGGATGGACCAACGAGGAGCTGTCTATGGTGCTGGAAGACCCAACGTAGGAGCTGTCTATGGTGCTAGATGACCAACGAGGACTGTCTATGGTGCTTGGAAGGACAACGTAGGAGCTGTCTATGGTGCTGGAAGACAACGTAAGGAGCTGTCTATGGTGCTGGAAGGACCAATGTTGGAGCTGTCTATGGTGCTGGAAGGACCAACATAGGAGCTGTCTATGGTGCTTGAAGGATCAACGTAGGAGCTGTCTATGGTGCTGGAATGGACCAACGTAGGAGCTGTCTATGGTGCTGGGAAGACAAACGTAGGAACTGTCTATGGAGCTGGAAGGACCAACGTAGAGCTTGTCTACAGTTGCTGGAAGGCCAACATAGGAGCTGTCTATGGTGCTGGAGATCAGAGACTCTCACCAGCGCAAACTAATTAGGGCGTCTTGGTGCTGGAGGACACGTAGGAGCTGTCTATGGTGCTGAAGGACCCATCGTAGGAGCTGTCTATGGTGCTTGAGATGGACCAACGTAGGAGCTGTCTATGGTGCTGGAAGACCAACGTTGGAGCTGTCTATGGTGCTGGAAGGACCAACATAGGGCTTGGTCTATGGTGCTTGAAGGATCAACGGTAGAGAGCTGTCTATGGTGCTGGAAGGACCACATAGGAGCTGTCTATGGTGCTGGGAAGACACAACGTAGGAGCTGTCTATGGTGCTGAAGGACCAACTAGACTTTTCTACAGTTGCGAAGGGCCAACTAGGAGCTGCCATGGTGCTGGAAGATCCAAGAGCCTCTCAAGCGCTAAACAATAGGACGTCTATGGTGCTGGAGGGAGCAACGTAGAGCTGTCTATGGGTGCTAAGGACCAAACGTAGGAGCTGTCTATGGTGCTGGAAGACCAACGTAGTGCTGTCTATGGTGCTGGAAGGACCAACTGTACGGAGCTGTCTATGGTGCTGGATGGACCAACATAGGAGCTGTCTATGGGTGCTGAGAAGGAACAACGTAGAGCTGTCTATGTGTGCTGGCTTCTATGGACCTAACACGTAGGAGCTGTCTACAGTGCTGAAGGCCAACAAGGAGCTTCCTATGGTGCTGGAAGATCAGAACTCTCACCATCCTAACTATTAGAGCTGTCCTATGTGGCTGGAGGACAACGTAGACTGTCTATGTTGCTGGAAGACCAACGTAGACTTGTCTATGGTGGCGGAAGACCACGTAGAGCTGTCCCCTATGGTGCTGGAAGTACAATGTTTGACTGTCTATGTTGCTGGAAGACCAACATAGGAGCTGTCTATGGTGCTTGAAGGATCAACGTAGACTGTCTATTCTAAACAACGTAGGAGCTGTCTATGGTGCTGGAGGACCCGTAGGATCTAATAGACATACTCCACTGACCCCCTACTGTATATAGGGATCATGACTCCACTGTGTTCCCGGGATTTTCCATCTCAGTACCCCGTAGTTGATGACTCAGAGACGCCATTAGGGAGATAATGTACATACAATACAGATACTCAGTGGTTCCGCGTGAAGAAAATGTGTAAGATACCACTAGAATCCACATATGAATCACAAATTCAAAGAAAATAGTAAAATAATAGTCTGATTCAAACGTGATAAATTCTATAGAGAGAGGTATCAGGTGTCCTTCCACCCAGGGCCGTTTCTAATCGTATGCGCAATATGCGTGCGCAAAGGTCCATCTTGTTCCCTGTTTGTCCCGCGCCCTTCCTCCTCCTCAATAACAAGCAGGCGTGTGCCATACAGTATGGGCATTTTTGGGCATTGGTGATGCTGATGAACAGCTGATACCGCGCCAGCCCCCCCCCATTGGAGTGGGGGCCCCATTCAAGGAACTTGCATAGGGCCCCAGAGTACAGCAAACTGCACTGCTTCCACCAATACAGACATTGCCCGTGTCAGTTGTTAATGGGTTGGATAAACAGATAACCTAGGATGAGTTTAGGTTACATATAGCATGGGTCAGGAAGGTCACCTATGGATAGCACCAGCCTAATATAGGGGTTTGTATGTGCAATTACCTATAGATTGGTCCGGCTACCTATAAGGTCAGGTTCCCGTGTAGATGGGGCAGGGTTACACTATGGATAGCACGAGCACTGAAGATAGAGGATTGTAGCATCACTTGTACCTATAGATGTGTCAGGTTACCTAAGAGGGGGCAGTGTTACCTGTAATGGGTCGGGTTTAGCTATACGATGGGTCAGTTACCTATAGTGGGTCCTGTTACCCTGGATGGTCCAGTTAGCTTTAATGGGCCGGTTACCTAAGAGGGGTCAGGTTCCCTAGGATGGGTCGGTTTACCTATGTATGGTCTGTTACCTGAGATGGTTCAGGTTACTATAGTTGGGCGTTAAAGGGGGTCGCTATAGTGGGTCAGGTACTATATATGGGTCAGGGTTACATATTGATGGGTCAGGTTCGCTATGGATGGGTCAGGTTATCTATCGATGGGTCTTGTTACCTCTGGATGGGCCAGGTTTTACATATGGATGGGTCAGGTTCACTATAGATGGGTCCCGGTTACCTATAGGTGTGACAGATAGCTATAGATGGGTCTGGTTCACCTATGGATGGGCAGGTTACATATGATGGGTCCAGGTTTCACTAATAGATTGGTCAGTTTACCTATACGGTGGAACGGTTAGCTATAGAGTGGTCCGGTTGTATATAGATGGGCACAGGTTACTATAGAATGGGTCAGTTCCTATAGAGGGGTCAGGTTTACCTTATGACTGAGTCAGGGTTACTTAGATAGGTCAGGTTAGCTAGTAGTAAGTCAGGTTAACTGTAGATGGTTCTGGTTTACCTATGAAATGATCAGGTTACCTATAGAGGGGTCCGGTTACCTTAGTTGGTCTGGTTACCTAGACTGATCGGTTACCTATAGATGGGTCAGGTTTCCTTATGAATGAGTCCAGGTTACCTATCGAGGGGTCAGTTTAGCTTATAGAGGGGTCAGGTTACCTGAGAGGGTGTCTGTTTAGCTATAGATAATCAAGTTTTACCTATGAAATGATCGGTTACCTATAGAGGGGTCAGGTTTAGCTAGCAGGGGTCAGTGTTACCTATAGAGGGGTCAGCGGTTACCTTACATGGGTCTTGGTTACCTATGAATGAGTCAGTTACCTATAGCAGAGGGGTCAGTTACCTATAGGTGGGACAGGTTATCTATAGATAAGTCAGTTACCTAATAGATTGGGTCGGTTACCTATCGAGGTGTCAAGGTTACCTGTAGATGGGTCCGGTTACCTATGAGGGGTCCATGTTACCTGTTAGAGAGGGGGTCATGGTTACCTAGAATGAAGTCATGTTTACCTATAGATGGGTCCCCGGTTTACCTTAGAGAGGGGTCCAGGTTACCTGTAGATGGGTCTGGTTACCTATAATGAGTCATTACCGTGTAATGGGTCTGTTTACCTATGATTAGTCAGGTTAACTATAGAGGGTCAGGTTACCTATAAGGTCGGACATGTTCCCTATAGATAAGTCAGGTTACCTATTGAAAGTACCGCGCACTAGGATCCAACATTAATCACCATCCTGTCCAGTTGATGTCAGTACCTCCCACCTCACGATGGTTACTTGCTGTGGCTGTGTGAAGATCGCCACCGCTACTGACGCTTTGGAGACAGCACTGGGGAAATCCTGTCAGACTAATGGAACACTACGATTCAAGGTCCTCCGGAGTGACTCCATCTTACCCGTGACGGTACTCTCAACTATAGACCTTCAGAGAGTGAGAGAGAGCGGGATGGATGACTATAGACTGGGCGGCATATAACACACATGTAAGACATCTCGATGCAGCAGTGGTGGTACCAGTCACCCAGGTCTGTCTGGTGTTCCCATGGCGGCCAATCAGCAATCTCACTGATATATGTCTGCAATTCGATGGAGTGTCTCCTGCCCCACTGCCCTCTCTGTAGTATGGTCCCGGAGGTACACTCCAATCAGAATTGCAGAAATATATCAGTGAGATGCTGATTGTGCCGCCATGGGGACCACAGACAGACCTTGGGTTGTAGGCCCACCCCTGCTGCATCCAGTCTGCTCTTACAGTGTGTTGATCTCCGCCAGTCTCTAGTCATCCATCCCGCTCTCTCTCCCGCTCAGACTAGAGACCTGCAGAGAGAGAGAGGCGGGACTGGATGACTATAGACTGTGGGCGGCCGATAACCAAATGTAAGAGCAGCTCGATGCATCAGTGTGGTACCTCCACCAAAGTCTGTCTGTGTCCCCATGGCGGCCATCAAGCAATCTCACTGAATATTTCTGCAATTCTGATTGGATGTCCCTCCGGGGCCTCCACTACTACAGAGAGGGCAGTGGGCTTCCTACTCTGACCTAAGGTGAATTGTATATAATTCCTGGCCGCAGCGGATGCCGTCTTTAAGGCTGCGCATAGCCCGGCCCGAAGGACCTGCTGCTGGCCCAAGCGGAGCGTCTTGTTTTGTTTCTTCTGAAGGATACTTCCATCTGTCCGGAAGAGTCTGTGCTTCAGGGAGAAGGGTTTGTTTCTGTATCAACTCCAGATCCTCCAATCCAAGTGTGAGACGCGCACTCGGCCTGCGCTATAGACCCTGAGTTCCTTCCCCCTACTCGGTGTTTCTTGCTTAGAAATTTCTTGGTCTGTCTATCTGCTGGGGGTTTTTACCGCCCTGTGTACCTGGCAATGCTGTCTTTGATTTATGTGTATACCTTTTTATTTTGAACATCGGATGTCGTGCTTAATTTTCTTACGCTGTAATGTTTGTGCAATTTGTTTAATACAAGTTGATTTTAAAAAAAAATAACCACAAATGTCTTTTCTGTGCTCACATCATTATCAGTTTTATTCAACCCCCAAGTGACATTCATTCATAGTACTTAGTACAACATCCTTTTCCAGTTATAACAGCTTTTTAATGTGAAGCATAGCGTGACACAAGTGTCTTGCAGCGATCTACGGGTATCTTAGCCCATTTTTCATGGGCAAAAGCCTCCAGTTCAGTCACATTCTTAGGCTTGCGCGCTGCAACTGCTTTCTTCAAGTCCCACCAGAGGTTCTCAATCGGATTTAAGTCTGGTGACTACGATGGCCGCTCCAAAATGTTCCAGCCTTTAATCTGCAACATTCTCTAGTGGACTTGGAGGTATGCTTGGGATCATTGTCCTGTTGAAAGGTTCAACTTCTCCCAAGCCTCAGGTTTGTGACAGACTGCTTCACATTTCCTTCCAATATCTCCCGGTACTGAAGAGATTCATGGAACCTTGCACACGCTGAAGCTTCCCTGTACCTGCAGAAGCAAAACAGCTCCAAAGCATGATTGACCTCCCACCATGCTTCACAGTAGGCAAGGTGTTCTTTTTTTCATGCCAGAACTCCCAGGCGCACCCCCTTGCTGTCTCCAAAGAATAAGAAGAGTCAACTGCAGTATGCCAAAAGTCATGTGGACAAACCACAAAAGTTTTGGGATAGTGTTCTGTGGACTGATGAAACAAAATTAGAACTGTTCATGGATCAACGCTATGTTTGGAGGAGGAAGAACAAGGCCTATGAAGAAAAAAACACCTTGCCTACTGTGCCTACAAGCGCCTCGCTGATTTCATTTCAGTGGGGGTTGATTAATTTTGAACACAACTGTACATTTGTCCTCAGGGTGATGTGCCTGTCACATAGCGCCAAGTGATACATAAATATTACACGGTCAGAGTCGTCTGTTGTCATAACATTGCAGTCCGGATTGTTGAATAAGAGGGAACTCACACAGGCGCCTAGAAAATGCCAAGATGCCCGAAATGTCAGGAAAATTATGGGGGCATTTCCAAACACCGAACCCAGGGGTGGGCGCTTTCAAGGCAGATGCCGCCTGTCAGCCGGAAATTCCATTTCATAGGAGAAAGTCCATGTGACCTTATCACCCATGGTATATATAATATATGTTTTTCCCACCAATCACCTTGTCCAGTGAGGTCAGGGTTTAGATTTGGTAAAATCCCCCATTTGTTGTTTTATAAAACGTATTTGAGGACTAGAGAATCAACGCCAGAAGGCTGAGGCAAGCTCTGTCATACCTGGAGTGAGGAAATTCCCCCTGAGAAACAAGGGCAAGGGGACTTTAAAGGCTCAGAGCGTATTTAGGGTACACAATATTTTACAATCAATGTAATTTATTTAACAGATCATAATAGTGCGGGGGGCCTCAAAAGCCCATAAAACAACAAAAATAAATGTCAGAAAACTGGTTACATGTAAACACCTGGGTTACAAACAAATATCAATATCAAGATGGATGGTTCTTATGAACATATGAATGATGTATTCCCACCTCAACGCACGTTTCGTTTTCACAAACTTCGTCAGG
>CM070041.1:66158189-66184824 GCA_036250615.1 Ptychadena robeensis | reverse complement strand
CCCTGATAGAATACATAGTGATTGAAGGTTTAGAAAGCTCCTCATATTACATGGTTTTGGAAGAATAAAAGTTGATTGTACAGAAATTGTATGGTAAGATTGTAAGGTGTATGGGGGACTTAACTGTATAAATAACCAAATCCTACTCAAAGTATTTACTTTGATTTTAACCCTGCAGGGGCTTAAACGGCACTACTGTTCCATCAAACCAATAAGTTAATATTAACGTTAACTATGGGTTACTCACTTCTAGATGGGTCCTAGCCAACCCCCCGATACATATAGAAAATGGGGCCCTAAAGCAGAGCAGAGGGTCAAATATCCACCCCCTCCACTTATGACTAACTGGGGTTTGAGGCAATAGCGAAATTAATATTACATCAATTTTGAAAATGATAATAAAAGGTCGTTATCCAAAAGGACAAAGTATTCATGATATCATCAATAAAATGACATAGCAAAATCTAATAAAATCACAAGAACAGCCTTTCATAGGTAGTACTGTGGTTCTTACCTATGAAGGGCTGTTCTTGTAATTTTATTCGATTTCACTATGTAATATGCACACAGCGCCCTATATCCTCTCCTATCTTATAAGAAAGTAGAGTGTGCGTTAGGTCCGTAGGCTCATCTGAGTCTGAGGACACTGAGGCTGGAGAGTGGAGTGAAGCCCAGTGGCAAGGACGACAGGACGCAGCAGGTAGCACTATAAAGCAAAGGCGTAGTCAGGTAACAGGCAGTAGGTCAGGGCAGGCGGCAATAAGCGTAGTCAGACAATCCGGGTTGGCAGCAGTAGAAGTAGACAGTAGTGAGGGATCAGGCAGTAGAATGGTCGAGGGCAGTTCCGAGGTCAGCAGCTGTTAATCAGTAGTAGCAGAGCAGTAGAGGAGGTGTAGCACGATCAAGGCTCAGGAGCAACAATAATCAGCAAGGGAAGGTTGCAGAGGGTTGGGCTTTATAGGGGAAGTAGCAGGTGTCAAGGATCATGGTAATTAGCTAGGCTGACAGGAACAAGGAAGATCAGGAAGATTCAAGGATGAGTAGCCCAGAGAGGACAGTAGCCTAGTGAGCAGAACCACTGCTTGAGGTGCAGCTGGTCATGGGTTCAAACCCCAACTGTGTGTGTGTGTGTGTGTGTGTGTGTGTGTGTGTGTGTGGTTATATATATAATTCATTATATATAATTCATTATATATAATTCAGGTTATATTGCCATGCTGGAACTTTGAGATATATAAGTGGGGGTTTGGGCACTGGCCTATAGGTGGATTTGAGCATTAGAAGATCATGTGACAATATGTGCTATATTCAGGACTGAAGATTTATCTTACGGTTGATCTTACCAGGTTGGCTCATCTGATTTTTGGCCGGGCGATTGGCGGGAGCGGGCACGGCGATCGATTGGCCGAAAATCGGTTAGCTTTAGACTATATTTTTGATTTCTATATAGAACGTTCCTGGGAATATGTAGATAAAGGTAGCCATCGACGAGGCGATTCTCCCTTGATAGATGAGGGACCGACTTCAAGGTGATGATGTCATCCCGCTGCAGCTGGCCCCTCAGAGGATCGGCAGGCACCCATGGTAATCGGATCGGCCAGGAATTTACCGTGCGATCCGACACGCTGGCGGATCCTGGTTGATCTGACTAGGTGGGGGCTCCTGATATGTGGCTGAGCGACCACCTAGGGATTGGTGGGTACGTCCACAGTGATCGATCCCCTGAAATATCAGGCCAGTGCATGGCTACCTTAAGTTTCAAGGTCTTTCTGAGAACCCTGCTTGGTACCAATGGCAGTTGAGTTTGCGTCTGTAGTAAAGACCTCACATCAATGAAGGTTTTGATGGACAACAGGAGGGTGTACATACATCCCAGCACCCAGCTCCAGTTATTCTCTCTATTCTATTTTCAAAAGCCCTCATCTTAGAGGTGAGCATCGGGCTAGCTCTTTTCAAATATCAAATCTCCATTGTTGGCAGATATTAATATTGAGAAGTGGATTGCGGTTCCATGCAGATCGGCCTTGACCAGAGCGCATGATGCTGAGTCTCCATAATTGAAATTCAAATAATGAATGGCTGGGGGGAGGAGAGGGCGACATGATGCAGGTCGTCCTCTAGCCAGGGATTAAGGAGTTCCCTATCTAACCTGATTTTGCAGGCGGCTTCAAAGTGCAGTAAAATGAGAGTAAGTCGTTTCAGTTCAGGAGAGGAGCCGCCACAAGACAGAGTTACTCTTTAAGCTTCTTTTTAGTGTTCTTATAGGGAGTGTATAGGGATTGCTGATGCAATCAAAAGCCCAGATAAGTTCCAATCCCTGTGAATGGTGCTATTCTACCTCATGCCCCTCCTCTTGGGATATACTCTACTACCCCCAGTGCTACTGGCTGCTAAACGGCTTCCACTAATGTCTGTGTCTGGGGTGGAGGTAGGAGCCTCTACCGTGGCTGCTGCCAGCTCCATCTTCAGGTCAAGGCAGGAGGCAAACTCTCTCCCTTCCAGCAGGTATGCACAGGTGGGAGGGAGGAAGGTTGCCGCCAGCTAAGGAGCCTCAAAAAGGCACACGCAACTCCAGCAAGCAATGGGTTGCAGACCTTTGGTCTAGTGCAGGTTCGTGAGCCATATGTGGCTCTTTAGACCCTTCAGTCTGGCCCAGTGACAGGGCCGCCATCAGGTTGGTAAAGGCCACATGCGGCCTCCAGGTCATAGTTTGGGCAGCAGCTTATATGCTTATGTTACACTGAACAAGTATATTTGTATGTGTCTAGGGCAATCATGTGTCTAGTGAGGTCTAACCCTTACATGGGTTGGCAATGTGAGAAGGATCCCCTTACTTTGGTAGTCCATGGGTGATTGGCCATTGTGTTTAGATGGTAATTAGAGTTGGGTTGTGATAAGAATCCCCTTACTTTGGTAGTCAATGGATGACCAGCCAATGTGTTGTAATGGTTAGAAAAGTTGAGTTCCGTTACATGGGTGGGTAATGGGAGAAGGATCCCCTTACTTTGGTAGCCATTGGGTGACCAGCCAATGTGTTGTAATGTTTGGTGAAGTTGAGTTCCTTTAAGGCCCCCATACACGCGTCGAATTCCCACCGGATTCCGGCACGATCGATTCCGGGCGCGTGCACGCCAAACGATCGTGCCGGAATCGCATGCAGCCCACCTTGTCCAATCGATCAGGTCCGATCGTTCAGGGGCCCAGAATCGGATCCGACAGAGAACCAACATGTTGGTCTTTTTGATCCGATTCTGCACAGATCAGGGGGAGTTGCCATTTGTGAGGTGGACAATCAGACACGGAATCGTCCCGGAATCCGTTGGACAAGGTGGTATGCAGCGATGGATACTCTTAATTGGCCAATTGATCACACCTGCGATTCCCGGCAGAATCGACGGAATCGATCGGATGGGTGATCGACTGGCCATGGAATCCGACACGTGTATGGCTAGCTTTACATGGGAGAAAGATCCCTTCACGTTGGCAGTCAATGGGTGACCAGCCATTGTGTTTGGATGGTTAGTAGAGTTAAGCTCCCGTACATGGGTGGGCAATGTGAGAAGAATCCCCTTACTTTGGTAGTCATTGGGTGACCAGCCAATGTGTTGTAATGTTTGGTAAAGTTGAGTTCCTTTACATGGGAGAAGGATCCCTTTACGTTGGCAGTCAACAGGTGACCAGCCATTGTGTTTTAATGATTCGTAGAGTTGGGTTCTCTTACATGGATGGGTTGTGGGAGAAGCATCCTCTTACTTTGGTAGTCAATGGGTGACCGGCCATTGTGTTTTAAAGGTCCGTAGAGTTGGGTTCCTTTACATGGATGGGTAATGGGAGATGGATCCCCTTACTTTGGTGTTCATTGGGGAAAGGACCCCACAAGTGGGGTTAGTGGAGAGTGGTGTCCTTGTATTGGTGGGCGGTAGGGAAGTTCCCTCCTGATGGTGTTCAGTGGATAAGGATCCCCTTCATTTATCATTAGTAGGTAGGTTCCTGTTTGCATTCAGTGGCAGTATAATCCACTTACTTGGTTATTAGAGATAGACCTCCTTATACAGGTGGTCAGTGACGGTTTTCCTTACTTGGATCCCCTTACAATAATGATCAGTAGAAGACTTTTTTTTATCATTTCATCATTTCTGACCCATCTCCACTCTACATAAAATATAGTTTCATTTTTGTCTCTGTCGCCTTTTCAGAAACCTTCCTCATGTGACAGTTCTGGAGGCCAATTGACCTGTCGGCCAGCGTGACTACTGTCCTCCAATTTAGACATCATCTGACGCTGGAGCCTGTCTATGGTATAGAAGATGTCGGAGAGGAGGGGTCCCCCTTCTTTGTTCTCTGGATCTCCTGAACCTAAGAGATGGAGAGGGTCCCATTGATACTGATGGTCTCCTGCAACTTCTGTGGTGGTTGGAGGCCCCAAATGGGTGAGTATACCATAGAGGGTGATCCCGTTATCACTTTTTCTTCCAAGTGAGGTTTCTTTAAAATATTTCGTGAAATATCCCAAATCACAAAGGGGTAGTAACCCCACCCACCCCCCAATCGGGCTGGAGTATCTAGTTTGGGGGCAAGGATAAAGGAAGACCAAAGTTCTTAGCTCAACAAGGGCAACCTTGCATCCTCGGATATATAACAATGGACCAAGGGTGGTCCTAACCTGTCTGGCTCCCTAGGCGATCATCCCTCTCTTTCCCCCGATGCAGGAAGGGGAGTGGTAACATTAGCTGATGGAGGGGGGTGTAAGCAGTATCTGGCTTGAGGGCTGGTTGGGGACTTGTTGCCCATGCCTAAAACCACCACTGCATTGGAAGAAGTCATAGATCTCGCTCCTCTGTAGTGGCGGGATCAACTACCAGCTCTGTGCAGCTCATCAGCATCGGTGGCCAAATCGGCTGCAAATCTAAACATCTATGCCCAGCCTAAAGCAGTCTTAAACACAAATTTAAAAAGCACACATACATGAAATAGACACAATACTCGCCTGTCAGCAGTTTAGATGCCGGGAAACTGCTACACAAAAATATACCCAAAACATGCTCACCTTCCTCAACTTCAGTTCTGATGCCGGCATCTTAGATCCTGGAGAAGTGAAGGTGCTTCCGCCATCACTGCTCCTCCCCCTCCTCTCCTACAGAGACTAGGCTGTCTCCCTGGAGAGCTCTGTGTGTGTGGGGGGGGGGGGGTGGAGGGGTAAATCAGCTGCTCCTTGATGAGATGTGTCTCTGGACGGGAGAGACACTTTCATCACTGATAACAGCTCTCACGAGACGAGTTCCAGCATGGGAGAGATGTCCCATTTTCCATTGCGGCGGCCTTGGCACGACGTAAGGAAGTGGGAGGGGCGCACTTGGAACAAGCGCCCCCCCCCCCTTCTGTTAGAAAATTATTTTTCTTTACAAAGCGGATCTCAGCAGTATCAGCGAAACTGCAGCCAATACTGCTGAGTGACCTACCAGGTGGTAGGTCCCCTATAAGGCATTTACATTAACATTTAACATTTGGTTTACAATATATAGGCGCCCTACCTACAAAAAAGCCTAGAGCCCCTTTCAAGGTTTTTATTGCTGTGTCTGTCCCCACTGCAGATATTTAACAGGAAGACACGGAAAAAAATGACTATACTATATAGGTGTCACAGAGACAGGAAGTGAAGGAGAAACTCTCCATTCGTTGTCACAGACAGACCCAAAATAATATTTCAGCTTATTCCTCTGTAACCTAAAATTACAAAATGGCTGAAGTTACTGTCAGGCCCCATTGTTCCTGGAGTCCTAATGGAATCAGCAGTTTGGAGAATACAGCCGGATCCCTTCACTTATTATTTTTAGGACTATGACGTGCGGTGCTGGGACAGGTTAGATCAGGGGTTCTCAACCCCGGAAGTGACGTCACAAAGTGTCACTTCCTGTATTTGGAATGCAGAAGTGTGGGTGCAGAGTTACTTCCAAATACAAGTCACACTCTGCAATGTCACTTCTGGCACGATCGGGTAAGTGTAATGACCTCTGTCTTATATTTTGCCACCCGCTTGTGCAAATGATGTGCGTGGTAGGAAGTTAGGGGGGAGTGTAATGCTTTGATAGTTCCAGAGAACTTGGCGACCCCTGTGAAATGGCCTGATTCTAAATCCGCTTTGTATTTTCTGGTTTTGGGGTATCCGCTGCGGGAGGAACTCCGGAGAGTGGGGCGGTCAATGGGGGACGGCACACAGAGGATATTCATAAGGTAAGCCCCCCCGTCTGTATCACTAGAATATATATTACTCTACAATCCAGATGGGGTTATAAAGAGTTTTACAGGCATTGTTTACAGGCATCACACTGACAGGAGGTGTGTAATATATACAGTACATATATAGATATCTTTATAAACAGGGGCGCCATTAGAAATTTTATCCAGGGAATTTTTGGGGGGTCCCCTAGACCCCCTCCCCCATCTGACCCCCTCCCCCATCTGAGGGCTCCACCCCAAACAGGGGCGCCATTCAAAATTTCACCCAATACTAGGTCATTTTTGGGGGTCCCCTAGACCCTCTCCCCCATCTGAGGGCTCCCCCCCAAACAGGGGCGCCATTCAAAATTTCACCCAATACTGCGGCCTCGATACTCGCAGCATCGAGGCCGCAGATTGCAGGGCACATGATGGTCAACCCAGTTGTCATGCCGCAACAGCGGTGGGCATGCCTCCAACCGGGCAGCGGACCCCTCTAGATGATCAGGTTTGGGCCGAAGGGGCCCCCTCTACCGGTCTGATGGCAGACCGTTATATAGAGGAGTCCGTAGAAAATATACAGTTGGGCTAAAGAGGCCCCCCTCTGTTATTATCTTTTCGGTTATAACCATTAAGGTTAAGTACAGAATGCCAAGTAGCCACAGAGGGAAATGGAGAAGCACAATATGAGACAGCAAATAATGGTGCGGGGCTGTGGGAGGGGCCGGTAAGTAGGGGTGAAATGTATGGAATGAGAGTCGGCCAGGAAACAATGGCGGAGGCATGAAGTCTCAATTCTCAATACAAAACCCTTAAGACAGGATAGGGAACACCAGCTGCAACTCCAATAAGGCAGTATAGGATGGAGATTCCAGATGACAAGCACCCAGGAACCTCTCTGAACTAAACCATCCAACTAGGTGATTGACTCTCAGCATATGACCCTGAATAATTAAAAACACCCCCACCCACCTCCAGGAACCTCTCTGAACTAAACCGGCCTCTTCACTAGGTAATTGATACTCAATATAGGACCCGGGATATTTAAAGACACCCTCCCTCTCGCCTCATATGTCAAAATATAGTCCAATCCTTATTTATAGACGACTGACCTCAGATGCTAATCTAGAATTCTCCCTAAAAACTGAGTATGACCCGCCCCATCCGCTTTAATATATTGAATCAATTGAAGAAATGGGGCGGAGCCATCATTGACTTTTGTGGAAAAGTCAAGATTGGTGTAGAACTTCGGCTGACCTACCTCCTCGTGATGACTTTGTCAGAAGGTGATCCCAGATTAGGGATTTATATATCATCTGCCAGGTCCGGGTCTACTTTAAAGTGACAACGTCACCTGTAACTGTACAACGATAGATGTAGAGATACCCCTTTTTTAGAGGCCCTGTCGTCCCCCCCCCCCCATATACCTGTAATGGTCTTACTATCTAAGGGTCCCCAAACATCTTTAGATCTTTGTCAGATTTCCTTAAGATCTCGTTTTGTTTTACCAAAACCATGTAATATGAGGGACTTTCTTAACCATCAAGTCTACCTGCGTTCAATCACAGAGGACCCGGCACTACATAGTTGTTGGTAGATCTAAAGGATATCTGACAGAGAGATCCGAAGGTGTATGGCCAGCTTAATTGTTCCTTTTATGGGGGGAGGGGGTGACCCACTGCAATATATTATTAAAGTGAACAGAGGCCGTGTTATAGATATAAAGTCACCAGGTAGGAGTAAAGCCAAACTCAATGACTAAGCCAACGCTTGACCAACCAATGGGATGATCCACCATCCCCTGCTGATCAGATATTATTGATGATTGATAAGGTGTCATTAGAAACGCTAAAAGGTTTAGAGGAAAAAAGATGGCAAACCATGAAGGCTTTCTTTATTTTCTAGGGGATTCACTGAAACCGAACCACTGACACTCTGATAGTTAGATAACTTTCCAAAATAGGTGATGATTCAAATCGATCATATTTATTGATTTATTTTCTTTTAAAGAGACGATGACCTTCCCACCATAGAGTCTTCTCATCGATAGACAGAGACCTTTGATTGGGTACAGATCCTTCTCCGAAGGATGGAGCCTAAACCAATTCACACAGACCTACTGGAATAGGTAAGGGTGGGGGATGGGGGGGGGGATTAAATAGAGATTTAAAAAAAAATTTGAATCATTTTTGTTAAAAACGGATATATAAGAAAATACACCAGGAACATACAGCTGCCTATTTTTCTGAAATCATACCATAGGTCATACCATTAGTTCCTTGCAGGCCCCCCCCCCCCTTTTCTATTTAGGAACTTTATCGAGCCCCCCCCCCTCCCCATTGAAACACAGGTTCAAAATGAGGGCCCGCGTCCCCCTGGAATACCTGCGCGCCCCCAGTTTGGGAACCACTGCCGTAGGGTATTAATAAATTAATTATGGGCAATACCACAAATACGGGTGCAAGGGCCCGGCACGTGAAAACCTTCTAGGCAGCTGATTGGCTAATAAAAAATATATATAAAATGTCCAGGACTAGGCTCCACACATATATATTTATTAGATAAAATGAAACTTTAGTACCTATAGGTAATAAAATAATTATATCTATACCCAGCCCTATGCGGATGTGGAGTATACCCCCAGCAAAGCAGATTAATGAAGATGTTGGTATAAATTTGCATAACATGTCATTTTCTGGAATATAATACCGACAAGATAATTGTGATAAACCTTGACAGGCAGAACATCTATACAAAGTCTAATAACCTTCACCTGGGTATGAATCCTGTGCATGGTATTCACATACTCACACATGTATTTATATATATATAACACACATGTATATTTATATATTTAACACACATATATTCATACTTATCTACCACACATATAGTTATAGATATCTAACACACATCTATATTTATATATATCTAACACACATCTATATTTATATATATCTAACACACATCTATATTTATATATTTAACACACACATTTATGTATATCTAACACACATGTATATGTATAGATCTAACACACTATATATTTATATATGACACATTTATATAAATATATCTAACACACATGTATATTTGTATATATCTAACACACATATATATTTATATATATATCTAACACACATGTATATTTATATATATCTAACACACATGTATATTTATATATATTTAACACACATATATTTATATATATCTAACACACATGTATATTTATATATATTTAACACACATATATTTATATATATCTAACACACACACATATATTTATATATCTAACACACATGCGTATTTATATATATATAACACATATATATATAATTATATATTATTATTATCTTTTGTTTATATAGTGCCAACATTTTACGTAGCGCTGTACAATAAATTAGCTAAAGATGTCACACAAGATAACACACAGCTACAGGTTATGACACAGGAGAAGCAGAGGCCCCTGCCTGATCGGGCTTACTTTATATATCTAACACACATGAATATTTATATATATCTAACACACATGTATATTTATATATATCTAACACACAGATATTTTTAAATATCTAACACACATATATTTATATATATATCTAGCACACACATATATTTATATATATATCTAACACACATGTATATTAAGATATCTAACACACATATATTTATATATATATCTAACACACATATTAATATTATTATCTTTTGTTTATATAGCGCCAACATATTACGCAGAGCTGTACAATATATTACAGTTGAGATGTCACACACATACAGGTTATGACACAGGAGGAGCAGAGGACCCTGCCCGATCTGGCTTACAATTTAATAATATTTATTAATCTTAAACACATATATTTATTTATATCTAACACACATAAAATAATTACTAAGCAAGTAGAGAGCAAAATCAAGAGACAGAGCTCATATTCTGTAGGACGAGGGTCCCCATTCATGACCACACGTGTCACACGTCATTTGATCATACTTAACATTTTTTGACTTTTAGGACATATAACAATATATAAGGATCTATTTCCCCCAAAATGTAATATTTATTTTACCAATAGATATTAATTTATATTCGTATCTTGTCCATTATCATATCACGTACAATGCTCTGAGCATCATATAATGGATATGTAATTATAAAAAATAATAGTAAAAGAAGCCAAAGCAATGACCCCCCCCCCCCCCCCCCCCCCCCCCCCCCCATATATCAGATTTTCATGGCTTTATAGAGTTTAGGGAAAGTAATGAACATAATCTATATAGAAATATATACTAAGAATAAAAAAACAATGAGTTGAAATAAAGAATGAATGAAATACAACAAAGGCTGAAAGTGTTGGCTTTATATTAGGGGTGTTCAGGGGTTGGGGGTCCTAAAATGTCCTATTTCACAAATTTATGAACAGTTAAGTCATTTGTTCTATAGAGGTCAGGAGGTATAATAAATATTATCTTATATAATAAAAAGTATATATAGTTTTATATATATAAATAAGAGAGACGAGAGTCTCTAGGGTTTCTATAGAGTCATAGGATATACAGACAATTATTATTAATGTTGCCACCAATTTAAGGGGTTAATATGCAAATGTAGACTTACAACCATCTCTCATTTTAACCCTATAAACTGCCTATATCTATGGTGCCCTCGTACCTATGGTCTTTCTTTAATTAAAAGGTCTACGTTTTGACAACTAGCAAATAACCCCTTTAATGCCCGTTATCACATTGTGTCAGAATATTTAACCCTATCAGCCATAACTGCCAAATACTTTAAGTAAAAAAAATATCTTATGTTATTATACCCCTTGTCATTCTTTGACTTAGGACTTTTGACTCTAGGACAAATGGAGGGATTTTGCATATCTTACCAATTTGAATTTGGATTAAAAATACCAATTGGAAAAAAGTTTTTAGAAATCATGAGAAAGATATTATGATAGGAGCCAAAGAACATGGAGACCGAAATGATTCATTTTAGTCGTTATCTCCAACGTCATGGAGGGTTTCGGGTTATAAAAAGATTCACGGCGTATGAGTTACGTAGGGAAGGTAGGAGAAGATAGAGGAGTCCTGTCCTGGGGGGTAAGAGGGATATAGAGGAACAATTAACAAAATTACTTTTTTATTATTCTTTATGGTTAATGCATCCAGTGATATATATAAATTTACATACGTATATATAAGATATACACAAGATTGGGAATATCATATGGAAAATGTTGCATCAAAGGGGAGACCCTATTGACTTGGGACATTTGAGATTCAATACATTTATATATGTTTATTAGTGTGTGTATATATAAACACATACATATAGATATATAGAAATATAGACACGGATGCATACATATTATATATATTCAATAAGTCTATACACTTTAATTTTTTTCTCAAGCCTCCACTGCATATATCTCAATCCATACACTATTACTAATAGAACAATATACTGAACATGTAATGATAACTTTTTTATTTTCCCTTAAAATATATAGATTGATCAGAAACAAAATCAAAGGGAACTTAATAGGATATTAAACTGCTATCATGACATGCGGAATATTACATGGAATATTTAGCATCACATGGGGGAACCCTATTGACATACACTGTTTACACCTCAACCTATAGTCTACTTCCAGTAAAACCATATACTGTAATGTAATGTATACTTTTTTTCATCCTTTTTTCTCTTAAAACATATAGATTGATCAGAGCCAAAATCAAAGGGAAATAGGATATACCTGTCTGCATTCTGTATCGATAACATGACATAAGGAAGAATATATGGAATATTTAGCATCAAAGGGGGAACCCTATTGACAGACCCATTGACTTGGAACTTGTGAGATTCTTAATATTTATATGTGTCTGTGCATGTGTTTATTTAGATAGATAGATAGATAGATAGATAGATAGATAGATAGATAGATAGATAGATAGATAGATAGATAGATAGATAGATAGATAGATAGATAGATAGATAGATAGATAGATAGATAGATAGATAGATAGATAGATAGATAGATAGATAGATAGATAGATAGATAGATACAAACACATACATACATACATACATACATACATACATACATATAAATATATACAAGGATACATACATATTATATATAATCAGTAAGTCTATACACTTTAATTTTATTTCTCAAGTCTCCACTGCTTAAACCTCAACCCATAGACTATCTCCAATAAAACCATATACCGTATATGTAATGTATACTTTTTATTTTACCTTAAAACTTATGGATTGACCACAGTTGAAATTAAAGGGCACCTAATAGGATATAACTGTCTATATTCTGTATTGATAACATGGCACAGGGAATTTCATATGGAAGATTTTCCATTAAAGTGGGGACCGTATTGACAAACCCATTGACTTGGGTCATGTGATATACTATATATGTATATATGTATATATTTTCCCTTCAAACATATGGATTGACCACAACCAAAATCAAAGGGAACTTTAGAATAGTATGTACCTGTCTATGTTTTGAATTGAAAATATGACACAGGAAAAATTATATGGAATATTTAGCATCAAAGGGGGAACCATATTGACAGATACATTGACTTGGTCATGTGAGATACCGATACCATATATATATATATATACATGTTAATGTGTGTGTTTGTGTGGATTATTATAAATAATTAGTAAGTCTATATACATATTTTTTTTCTAAAGCCTCCACTGCTTATACCTCAACCCATAGGCTATTACTAATAAATCCATATACTATACATTACCTATATACTTTTTATTTTCCCTTACGTATGGATTGATCAGAGCCAAAATCAACGGGCACCCAATAGGATATACGGTACATTCATTCCAAATTGTTAACATAGGGAATAGAATATAGAATATTTAGCATCAAAGAGGGAATCCTTTTGACAGACCCAATTGACTTGCGTCATGTGAGATTCTATATATTTATATACGTTTGTGTATACGTGTGTGTGCATATTTATATATATATATATATATATACACCCACACATACATACATACATATAGAAATATAGACATGGATAAATACCTATAATATATAATCTATACACTTTTTTCCTCACCACTGCGTATACCCAAACCCATAGTCTATTTCTAATAAAACCAAATACTGTACTGTATACTTATATATCAATGGGCAGTAAAAAAAACTTCCTAAAAAAAACAATAAAATACCAAATTTGACCAATCACAGGAATTATAGTTAGGACTAGGAAGTAATTTCATCTATACAGGGGTAAGGTCATCAATGCCCCCACTGAGTTTTAAAGGTTATCATGCACAGGTTAGTGTGTAGGACGTAAAAAGGGACCCAGATCTCTCATTTAACCCTCTAGATACTGCAGGAGTCCGTCCAAATTGTATTTACTCTGTTCCCCTTTGGTCACTGTTTAATTACAGCGTAAGAGACATTAACAAAACCCTTGACAGTCGTTGTTAATGCGTTTCACATGCCTATTGTGCCTACAAGGACATTCCGAGGCATCTCTTAGCCCTGGGACCTCGTAGGGAGGGAAACACAGGAGATTACAAAAGAAAATCTTGTGGTATATTAAGTAAGAATATACAATGAAAAGGTACTTTTTAAACATATACCGAGGTCAGGTTATTTTGTTAAATGCCATAACTAGAGCTGAAAAATAAAAAATATCTGTAAACTGACTATGTTTTAAGAATAAATGTATTGACGTGTAACCCTGGTTGCCTTTGTCATTTTATATCTATAAATATATATATTTGATGTTTGGGAATACAGCCCTGCCTTCCACTGCAGTCCCAGAGAGCTACGTACAGGCCAAACGAGTCGTCTGGACAAGGAGACCTAAACTATACGTTGGTAATTACTGTATATTAATGACGTGAAATGTAAAAGTTCACATAGTATGGCCTTCAGGGGCACAAGACCCAAATATCATTTTGACTTTGAATAAAGAATATAGATTTCATACATTATGAGATATGTAAGGTATGGGAGGTATGTAAAGCAGATGGGTTGTCATAGTTTATTGATAATATGGGAGAGAGTGTACAGTCACCACATTGGTGCCCTTTGATTTTGGATATGAATAATCCATATGTTTTAAGGGAAAATAAAAAATATACATTACATATACAGAATATGTTTAATTAGTAAAAGTGTATGGGGTTTAGGTATGAGTAGTGGAGGCTTGAGGAACAAAAATGGTATCTTAATTATCTATCTATCTATCTATCTATCTATCTATCTATCTATCTATCTATCTATCTATCTATCTATCTATCTATCTATCTATCTATCTATCTATCTATCTATCTATCTATCTATCTATCTATCTATCTATCTATCTATCTATCTATCTATCCACACACACACACACAAACATATATAAATATATAGAATCTCACATGTCTTATGTCAATGTGTCTGTCAATAGGGTTTCCCCCCTTTTGATGCAAAATTTAGAACGTAGGCAGGCATATCATGTGAAGTGCTCTTTGACTTTGGTTTAAGTATAAGCAGGGGAGGCTTGGTAAAAAAAGAATGAGGTATATAGGTTTATTGATGATATATAATATGTAATTACCCATGTCTATATAACTATATGTATGTAAATTTAAACACATAAACCTATATAAATATATGGACTCTCACATGACCTAAGTTAACGGATCTGGCAATAGGGTTCCCCCTTTGACGATAAATATTCAATATAACATTCCCTATGTCATGTTATCAATTCAGAATATAGACAGTAATATCTTATTAGGTGCCCTTTGAGTTTAGCTCTGATCAAAAGTATATTGATTATATTTATATATATATATATATGTATGTATATATATATAATATGTAAGTATCTATGTCTATATATCTATATGTACATAATTTTACACATAAATATATATAAATATATAGAATCTCACATGAATTCCCCTTTGATGCTCAATATTCCATATTATATTCCCTATGCAATGGTATCAATACAGAACATATTTAGATATATCCTATGAAGTGTTCTTTGATTTTGGTTCGGATCAATCTATATTTAGGAAAAATAAAATGTATGCATTGCATGTACAGTATGTGGTTATATTAGTAATAGTGTATGGGTTTAGGTTTAAGCAGTGGAGGCTTGATAAAAAAAAAGTGAAGTACATAGGTTTATTGATTAAATATAATATGTCTATATATCTATAGCTATGTGTATATAGACCCTAGGTGCCCAACCTGCGGCCCGGGGGTGTTGTTCGGCGGCCCCCCGTGGTCCTCCACATGCTGCCCCCAAAACCTATTATTAATGCATAGGAACTCACCTGTGAAGTGGTCACACGTTGACCCAGCTTTCCTAATCAACGTTGGCGGTCCTATATCAGTAAAATTGTCAATGTTGATTGGGGAAACCAGGTCTACATATGACCCAGGGGCAGGAGGGGGGTGTGTGCTGTCAGCTTTTGACTGCCTGTCGGGAGCTGGTCCACCGCCTGCTCAGATGTGTGGAGGGGGATGTCTGGATCGATGTTATGCGGCCCTTTAGTGATGTCGCGGGCCGCACTTGTCAACTCAGTTGCCCACCACTGATTAAGACACATAAATATAAATAATATAATAAATATAATAATAAAGAATATATAATCTCACAAGACCTAAGTTAACAAGTCTGTCAATAGGGTTCCTTCTTTGATGATAAATATTCAATATATTGTTCCCTAATGTCATGTATTGATACAGAACGTAGACAGATATATCCTATTAGGTGTCCTTTGATTTTGGCTCTGATCTATATGATCTATATAAGAGAAAATTAAAAGTATACCTTACATGTACAGTATATGGTTTTAGGTTTAGGTATAAGTAGTGGAGGCTTGAGGGAAGAATTAAAGTTTATGGGCTTATTGATTATACATATAATATGTATGTATCCATGTCTATATATCTATATGTATATATATATATATATATATATATATATATATATATATATATATATATATATATATATATATACATACACACACACACGCACACATAAATATGTAGAATCTCATATGACCCAAGTGAATGGATCTATCAATAGGGTTCCCCTATTGATGATGATAAGTATTCAATATAGTATTCCCTATGTCATGTTAACAATTCAGAATGTAGACAGGTATATCCTATTAAGTGTTTGGCTCCTGATCAAAAGTATATTGATTATATATAATATGTAAGTATCCATGTCTATATATCTATATGTATGTGTATTTACACAAAAACATATATAAATACGGTATATAGAATCTCATAGGACCCCAGTTAACAGGTCTGTCAATAGGGTTCCCCCTTTGATGATAAATATTCCATATAAAGTTCCCTATGTCATGTTATTAATGCATAATGTAGACAGATTTATCCTATGACGTTCCCTTTGATTTTGGCTCTGATCAATCCATATATTTTAAGGGAAAATAAAAAGTATACATTACATGTACAGTATAAGGTTATATTAGTAATAGTGTATGGGTTTAGGTAGAAGCAGTGGAGGCTTGATAAATAATAGTAAAGTAAATAGACTTATTGATGATGTATAAATTGTAGGTGCCCACGTCTATATCTACATGTACGTACATTTACACATAAATATATAGAATCTCACACGACCCCAGTTAACAGACCTGTCAATTGGGTTCCCCTTTTGAAGTTAAATATTCAAAATAATACTCCCTATGTCATGTTATTAATACAGAACGTAGACAGGCATATCCTATTAGGCGCCCTTTGATTTGAGCTCTGATCAATCCATATATTTTAAAGGGAAAGTAAAAAGTATACATTACATGTACAGTGTGTGGTTTTATTAAAATGAGTGTTTAGGTTTAGGTATAAGTATTAGAAGCTTGAGGAAAAAAAGTGTATAGGCTTATTGATTACATACAATATGTAAGTATACCTCTATGTATATGTACGTATATATACACATAAATATATAGAATCTCATATGACCATGAACCAGTCTGTCATTAGGCTTCCCCTTTGATGCTAAATGTTCCCTATACCATGTTATCAATACAGAATGCAGACAGGTATATCCTATAGTGCCCTTTGATTTTGGCTCTGGTCAATTTATATGTTTTAAAGGAAAATAAAATGTATACATTACATGTACAGTATAGGGTTCTATAAGTTATGGTAAAAAGGGTTTAAGTATTAGCAGTAGAAGCTTGATAAAAAAAAGGATATAGGTTGAGTGATGAAATATAATATGTAAGTATCAATGTCTTTATTTCAATACAGAACGTAGACAGTTATATCCTCTTAGGTGGCCTTTGATTTTAAGTAGTGATAGGGTTTAGCTATAAGCAGAGCAGTGGAGGCTTAATATACAAACAATCAAGTATATAGGCTTATAGATTAAATATAATATGTTTGTATATATACATATATATATATATATATATATATATATATATATTTATATACACACACACATATATATATATATAAATATAAAGCATCTCACATGTCCTAGGTCAATTGGCCTTTCAGTAGAGTTCCCCCTTGATGCTGAATGTCCCATATAAAATCCTATATTTCATGCTATCAATACAGAACCTAGACAGTTATATCCTATTAAGTGCCCTTTGATTTTGGTAAATGTACAGTATATGGTTTGTAATAGGGGTTAGATATAAGCAGTTGAGGCTTAACAAAATAAATTGGCCAAATAAATTGAAGGGTATAGACTTACAGATTAAATATATATATATATATATATATATATATATATATATACATACACACATATATAAATATCTCTCATGTCCTACATCAATTATCCTGTCAATAAGTGATGCTAAAAATCCCATATGATATTCCCTATTTCATGTTATTAATTCGGAACCTAGACTGTTATATCATATTAAGTGCCCTATGATTTTGATTCTGATCAATCTATACATACACACACACACACATATATAAATATATAGTATCTCACATGTCCTACGTCAATGGGCCTGTCAATAGGGTTTCCCCCCCCTTGATGCTAAACGTTCCATATAAAATTCCTGTCATATTATCAATTCGGAACCTAGACAGTTATATCCTATTAAGTGCCCTATGATTTTGATTCTGATCAATCTATACATACACACACATGTATATAAATATATAGTATTTTACATGTCCTGCGTCAATGGGCCTGTCAATAGGGTTCCCTCTTCATGCTAATCGTCCTATATAATATTCCCTATGTCATGTTATCAATTTGGAATCTAGACAGTTATATCCTATTATATCCTGATTATAATCTATATTCAAATACACACACATATATAAATATATAAATATCTCACATGTCCTACATCAATGGGCCTGTTTTTCAGTGATGCTAAACATCCCATATGATATTCCCTATTTCATGTTATCAATTCAGAACCTAGACAGTCATATTCTCCTAGGTGCCCTTTGATTTTTGGTACATGTATAGTATATGGTTTTATTAGTAATAGGGTTTAAGTATAAGCAGTGGAGTCCTTATACAAAATAAATGGAAGGGTATAGGCTTAGATAGATTAGATAGATTAAATATAATATATATATATATATATATATTCACATACACACACATATATAAATATCTCTCATGTCCTACGTCAATGGGCCCCATCAATAGAGTTCCCCCTTGATGGTAAACATCCCATAGAATATTCCCTATGTCATGTTATCAATTTGGAATCTAGACAGTTATATCCTGATTATAATCTAAATCCACACACACACATATATTTAAATATATAGTATCTCACATGTCCTATTTCAATGGGCCTGTCAATAGGGTTCCCCCTTTGATGCTAATCGTCCCATATAAAATTCCTGTCATATTATCAATTCGGAACCTAGACAGTTATATCCTATTAAGTGTCCTTTAATTTTGGTACATGTATGGTATATGGTATTATTAGTAGTAGGGTTTAGGTATAAGCAGTGAAAGCTTACTATAAAATAAATTGAAGGGTATAGGCTTATAGATTAGATATAATATATATATATCTACATACACACACACATATATAAATATCTTACATTTCCTACGTCAATGGGCCTGTCAATAAGTGATGCTAAACATCCCATATGATATCCCCTATTTCATGTTATCAATTCAGAACCTAGACAGTTATATCCTATTAAGTGCCCTATGATTTTGATTCTGATCAATCTATACATACACACACATGTATATAAATATATAGTATTTTACATGTCCTGCGTCAATGGGCCTGTCAATAGGGTTCCCCCTTTGATGCTAATCGTCCCATATAAAATCCCCCATGTCGTGTTATCAATTCATAAACTTAGACAGTTATATAGATAATCAGAATAATCTTACTACACATCACTTTGTAAGGTTTCACTCAAGCAGGCTTAAACTTTTCCTGTTCTCCCTCACCATAAATTAATATTCACTCTGTTGGATCGGCTCATTTTTCCTATTATATATCTTATTATATGAGATATAGTGTCAGTATATTAATTTGACTTATATAAGGAATAGTGTCAGTATATGTATTTTTATGGGGGTGGTAATTGTTAGTTGCCAATAAAAAAAAAAAAACTAGAACCCAAAAATTTTAAATGTCTAATTCCATACATGGAATTTTTTGTATTGTTGTTGAATATTAATGAGAAATATATTGGGAGGTATCTTGGCCTACGTCGAGCAGACCTAAAATATTTTAACCCTCACAATCCAAGGTAGACAGTAAAACGTTGGGAGGGAATCTTTGATAAGGTTGAATTTCCTTTTTATTTTTACATTGACATGGTAGTGACGGGTCATTGGTCTTACTGTGAATTGTATAGGAGATAATGTATATAGATGAGGAGGTGGTGGTATAGGGTAGCGCGTTGGTACGGCCCACCTTTGCTGACAGATCTTTTTTCCTATGGAACGATCCACATTTTTGAAACGTCAGCTAATTACTAGAGCTGCATAATTAATTCCCCCCACCTAAATCCCCTCGTTATGGTGACGGCGACACGTAGAATCTGCAGTAGACACCCCCCAGGTACCAGGTATTTCTACCCAGGTAGAAATAAAAAATTACTCCCCCAATAAATGACCCCCCTGATCTCATACCTTTCAATTATATTTTTGATATTTACAAATATAATCTAAGACCTGAAAATGTAAAAAAAAAAACGACCTATCTGCAGTTTAAGGTCTCACCAAAGCACGGACCCTACACAACATTTTTTCAAGTTCTTGGCTGACGCTAAATTTAAATCGCCGGCCAAAAACGCTTCTAAAAATTGGCCGACCGTGCGGTTTGATCTGATTAATTATAGGATGATCCTGTTATTTATTTATTTATCTCTATATATTTTTGGGAGGGGTCAGCTAGCTGGAAAAGAGAAAACAGCCGTTAGAGGTAACTGAGACCCTCGTGTGTATGGCGGAATGTTCCTCTTTGATGGAAAATAAGTCGTGCGCGTATTTTGCCCTACTTTGGGTGGACGTAAAATATTTTTTCATGGTTTAACCCCGTCGGTTTTTAGTTACAGGGTAAAACGTGGGCTGTGATAGTGGTGTTTGTTGTTTTTAATGCTGCGGTAGCTTGGTTGGCAAATAATAATTTTTGAGTCATGATTTGTAATTAGAAATGGCGTATAAAACGCGTCGGCTGTACTGGGGATTGGCGTGTTAGGCGTCTTTTTGCTCTTACATGGGTCATAGTGTATATAGGATGTCTAGGGATTGTTTCTGGGACGTATTCTTTGTAATAATGAATGGAGAGGTGCGTAAAAAAAATTTGAGTTGTGATTTCTAATTAGAAATGGTGTATAAAACGCGTCGGCTGTGCAGGAGATTCGCGTGCTATGCGTTTTATTGTCTTACATGGAGCACAGGGTGTGTAGGATGTCTGAAGACTGTTTCTGCACCCTACCCCCCCATTATAATGATTGTAGAGATGGGTTTAAATTTTTGTGTTGTGATTTGTAATTAGAAATAGCATATAAAACGTGTCAGCTGTGCTGGAGATTGGCGTGTTATGTGTTTTGTGCTCTTAGATGGGGCACAGTGTATATAGGATAGCTGGGGACTGTTTGTGGGGCTTATTCTTCATTATAATGAATTGAGAGGTGCGTTCAAATTTTTGTGTTGTGTTTTTTAATTAGAAATGGCGTATAAAACGCGTCGGCTGTGCTGGGGATTGGCATGTTAGACATTTTGTGCTCTTAGATGGGGCACAGTGTGTATAGGATGGCTGGGGACTGTTTCTGGGGCTTATCCCCCATTATACTTAATGGAGAGGTGCGTTAAAATTGTCAGGGTGCTTTTATTGGGCAGAATTCGCTTTAGTTGCTTTGTTGACGTCTCCTAAAATTCTAGAAGTTTCTGGTAGATTCTGTGAATTAAATTTGTTGTTTATTTTTCACATTCTGACCTCTTTGTGAATATTAAAAAAAAATTTACCTCATGAATTCTTATTATTTACACAAAATATGGTCGCTATAATTATTCCAAATTGTTTCTGTGATTTAAAGAGTTAAATAGCGATTTTCGTCTGTTCCTGACGAGTATCTGAGGCAGAAAAAAATATATTTATATGTCTAAAAATGGTTATAGTGTTTTAGACGATGCGGGTGAACGTCAGATTTGGGTGTCGTGTCTTAAGGTGGAATTCTGCACGTTTTTAAGGTTTAACCCTTTAAAGAATTTTATTTTACCCTTGTAGGTATGAATTACAGACATTTAAAACATATTAAAATTATTATTTTACATTCAAAATATTGTATTTAATATTACAATATTTAGAATTGGGTCTGTGCACTCGATTTTAATGCCACGGGTGGGAATTCAGTGTTAAGGCCTAATGATATTATCTTTAAATTTTGATGCTGTTGGGGACGTATAGACCGAAGTGTAAGTGTCAAAATGCATCAGCACCACCCGTAACTGTAACTGCTATGCGGAGGTCGGCCTGTCCGGGGGAGACCTGTAGACTCTATGGCTGGGTACTGCAAAAATTCTATTCAACGTGGCAGTGCCCAGGGTGGGTTTGCTATAATCTCACTCCAGACCGTGACATTTTATTATTATTATCATTTATTTAAATAGCTCCAACATATTACACAGCGCAGTACAATACATTAGAATCACCCTATGTAATCCCTCAATTGTTTAACCCCATTGGTTTAAGTTAAAGGGTAAAACGTGGGCTGTGATAGTCGTGTCTGTTTTTTTTCATGCTGCGGTTGCTTGGCTGGCAAATAATAATATTTGGGATGTGATTTGTAATTGAAAAAGGTGTATTAAACGTGGAAATTGGCGTGTTAGGCGTTTTGTGCTCTTAGATGGGGCACAGTGTGTATAGGATTGCTGGGGATTGTTTCTGAGGCTTATACCTGATTATAATGAATGGAGAGGTGTGTTAAAATTTTTGTGTTGTGAATTGTAATTAGAAATGGCGTATAAAACGCGTCGGCTGTGCTGGAGATTGGTGTGTTATGTGTTTTATGCTCTTAGATGGGGCACAGTGTGTATAGGATGGCTGGGGATTGTTTCTAGGACTTATCCCCTATTATATTAATATTACAGTGTGTATAGGATGTCTGGGGACTGTTTCTGGGACTTATCCCCCATTGTAATAAATGGAGAGGTGTGTTAAAATTTTTGTGTTGTGATTTGTAATTAGAAATGGCGTATAAAACGCGTCAGCTGTGCTGGAGATTGGCGTGCTAGGCGTTTTGTGCTCTTACATGGGGCACAGTGTATATAGGACGGCTGGGGACTGTTTCTGGGACTTATCCCCCATTATAATGAATGGAGAGGTGCATAAAAATTTTTGTGTGGTGATTGTAATTAGAAATGGCGTATAAAACGCATCAGCTGTGCTGGAGATTGGTGTTTTAGGCGTTTTATTGTGTTAGATGGGGCGCAGTGTATATAGGATGGCTGGGGACTGTTTCTGGGACTTATCCCCTATTATAATAATATTACAGTGTGTATAGGATGGCGGAGACCTTTAGACTCTATGGCTGGGTATCAAAAAAATTCTATGCAGCGTGGCAGTGCCCAGGGTGGGTTTAATATATCACACATGTGACTGTGACATTTTGTTACCCCATGTAATTCCTCAACATGTGCCCGAGTGGTGGTAGGTAGTCCCTCGAGTTGCCTTCATACATTTGTATACCGGTATATATTTTGTTTATATGATTTTATATACAGAGCTGTAAACCATGGTTAGAAATAATATATATATATATATATATATATATATATATATATATATATATATATATATATATATATATATAGAGAGAGAGAGAGAGAGAGAGAGAGAGGGTATATATATGGAGACGGTATATATATGAAGAGGGTATATATATGGAGAGGGTATATATATATATGGAGAGGGTATATATATATGGAGAGGGTATATATATATATATATATATGGAGAGGGTATATCTATATATATATATAGAGAGAGAGGGTATATATATGAAGAGGGTATATATATATATATATATATATATATATGGAGAGGGTATATATATATGAAGAGGGTATATTTATGGAGAGGGAATATATATATTTATGGAGAGGGTATATATGAAGAGGGTATATATATGGAGAGGGTGTATAAATGGAGAGGGTATATATATGGAAAGGGTATATATATGAAGAGGGTATATATATGGAGAGGATATATATATGGAGCGGGTATATACATAGAGAGGGTATATAAATGGAGAGGATATATATATTGAGAGGGTATATATATGGAGAGGATATATATATGAGCGGGTATATACATAGAGAGGGTATATAAATGGAGAGGGTATATAAATGGAGAGGATATATATATGGAGCGGGTATATACATAGAGAGGGTATATAAATGGAGAGGGTATATATATTGAGCGGGTATATTTATGAAGAGGGTGTATATATGAAGAGGGTATATATATGGAGAGGGTATATATATATGGATAGGGTATATATATATATGGAGAGGGTAAATATATATATTTATATGTATATCCCATATTTCTAAAAATACAAAATCATGTCAAGGCCCGTTATAGAGACTCAGCTCCTTTAACCCCCTTAACTTTATTCTAATAAAATATAGTCACAATGCCGCGGGACGTATACGTCAACGCCGGTCTTCCACTTTATCCACCAATCGCATTGACATGATATTTAAATACTTAATAACCCCGCTTCTAAAGGTATCACCCTCTCCAGTGCAAATATTTTATTATTTCCTTTTATTATATATAAATTATCCGTAGGCCCCTCCTTCTATATCAAAATTTAGGAGACCGATTTTTTTAAATATTGACGTAGAAGGAGGGGCCTGCGCAGGCGACATTGTCCGTAACGTTTTATGTTTTATGCGATTGTAATAAATCCCTCCCTACCTTTGCCTGGACTCATATGTAGGTCGAGCGCGCTTCTGTTTATACTTAGAAACATTACTTCCAAATGGTTAGTTGAGTGCTGCTTCCCATTGAAGATTTTCGTATGACGGTGGGGGGGAGGGGTTGGGTGTTGGGGGTGATTGAGATAAAAGTTAAATTTTTATGAATGAGATGTGAGGTCAGATTGGTAAATTAATGGCAGAGGAAATATTTTTACATATTGTTACTATTATCTTGTATTTATACAGGGCCCACATATTGTGCTACAGAGTATATATAGTCATATCACTAAAGCTAGCCATACACCTTCAGATTTCTCTGTCAGATTTCCTTTAGATCTCCTTTTGTTTTACCAAAACCATGTAATATGAGGGACTTTCTAAACAATCAAGTCTACCTGTGTTCAATCGCAGAGGACCCGGCACTACATAGTTGTTGGTAGATCTAAAGGATATCTGACTTTAGATATCTAAATCTATTTAGAGAGATCTAAAGGTGTATGGCCAGCTTAAGGGTCCCCACACAGGTAACGAGCCCCGGGTGATTTGGCATGCCGACACATGCAGGGACAGATCCCTGTCGCCCCAATGCGTGATCGGCCAGAGGACGGACATGTCCGTAATTCTCTGGCTGATGCCATTAGTTTTGAATAGGGACCCATTCAAAGTAACAGCCGGCACACAAAGGGTTGACTCCTTTGGTATACCAGATTCAGGGCAATTTCGCCTGCTTTGGGAAGAATGTAGGTGCATAGGGGACCTTGCTCAACAATTTTTCTGCTAGCACCCCTGCCTGCTCGACAGTGGGCCCCAAGCAAACATTTTGCATAGGGCCCCCCCAAATGCTAGAAATGCCCCTGACCAGGTGCCATGTTGTCCTTCCTGCCTAAAGGTCATTGGATGTATTGTGTTTATTTTTAGTTATTTTGTTTATTTTTGGTAATTCTGATTATTTCTGGATTATCTGTTTTATTTTTTATTCTGTCTCAGAGTTATTAAATCAATTCATATTTTATTTGCTAAAATGGAAAATACCCAGATGAATGAATCATTGAAATGAAAAATATATATTTGTATATTATTTTTAACGAGCTTGGTGACGTATTGAATATTTTTCTAAATATGTTTTTTTTTTTTTAATATTACAAATCGGTTGTGTATTCTGGAAATGTGATGAAAGCATAGAGGGGGGAGCAGGCGTGAAAGGGTTAAAGCTCGGGCGCCCCATTTGCATGCCGGGAGCTGGAGGGAGGAATGCTGGGATATTCTCCTGCAGTGTATCCCCTCCTCTCCTTGGGCTGGTACCTCAGTCTCTGTTGTGTCGCGAGCGGTTGCACAAGGACAAGGGCTGGAGAAGAAGACAATGGGAGGAAGGGCGGCCTGTTCCATTGTCTAGAGTCGTTGGCCATGTTTGAGCGTCTTGCGAGGTTTTGGAAAGACCCCCATTCAATCTACGCCTTTGGGGGATGAAGGTAATGCTGTTGTTTGTGTCGTTTGATGTGAAAAGAATGCTCGATTTTGGGCTTCTTTAGATATGCTGTAGATCTACCAACAACTATGTAGTGCCGGGTCCTCTGTGATTGAACACAGGTAGACTTGATGGTTTAGAAAGTCCCTCATATTACATGGTTTTGGTAAAACAAAGGTAGATCTAAAGGAAATCTGACAGAGAAATCTAAAGGTGTATGGGGACCCTTAGTCAACTGTGTACGGTCTTCTCTGACGCTTGTTTTGTTGTGATTCATTTGTCCTTAAAAATATCCTAAAGGTTCATTGACAATACTGTGCGTCGATTTGGAATCTATTCATATAGAACAGATCATGGTGGGTCTGGGTGCAACCCACCTCTTCAGTCTGGCCTACCCATCTTCTCATTCCTAACATCACCACCCTGCCAGTCCCACCCCCCTTCTATTGTATACTCTGTACCCCAACCTATTAGATTGTAAGCTCTATGGGTCAGGGTCCTCTACTC
>CM070041.1:66012885-66022895 GCA_036250615.1 Ptychadena robeensis | reverse complement strand
CCCAACACAGGGGGGGGGGGATCCTTCTTCCACATACATCCTCCTGAGTGATCTGAAGTCCCCCAGGCCTGTCCCTGGTATGTTGTTATGCCCCTACTGCACCTTTAATGATGTAACTGTGACCAGCCTATTTGGAGTTGCTCATGTCTCATAGCTTATATGAGGTCTAGTGAGGGGTTTTGCGGGGGTCTTTTGCCTGAGGAGAGCGCTACAGTGCTGATCTAAACCAGGGGAGCAGGCTGGTCCATCTGGAGGACTTCAGATCACTCAGGAGGATATAAGTGGAAGAAAGACCCCCTTCCTTGTCTAGGGTGAGAGATTGCCATAAACCCTGAGGAGTAACCATCTAGTGGATAAGGGGTATGTTGGGAAACCTGCCCCCACAGGTGAAGGATGTGCATTTGTCTTTTCTGCAATGTTTCTGTAATGAGAGATCCATGCTGCCTGGGCTCAGGAGCACTGAAAGACCTGAAATGTCAACCTTTCATAGTCATATTGCAACTGTTAAACAGTGCTTGAACACAGCATCTGCTGGCCAGCTAAAGTGTATGTGATCCGTCGGTTCCCCCGCCAAGCACTGTGCTGAACATTGGGGGCCCGAAATACTGCCCTATGTTAACCCCTGCATTGGCGGAATGGCTCAGTGTCGTGAGAACACAGCATCCATCCAGCAGGTAAAGTGTATGTGGTCTGTCGGGATCCCCGCCAAGCACTGCGCTTAATGTTGGGGGTCCTGACAGATCAAACAACTGTGGAGACATAGCCTTCAAGTCCTGATTGGAACCTCGATGAGCTATATACAGGAAGGTCACATCACTTTGGGAAACTTGCCCTCACAGGTAAAGGATGTAGATTTGTCTTTTCTGCAATGTTCCTGCAATGAGATATCCCGGCTGCCTGGGCTCAGGAGCACTGAAAGACCTGAAATGTCAACCTTTCATAGTCATATTCCAACTGTTAAACAGTTAAAGTGTATGTGATCCGTCAGGACCCCCGCCAAGCACTGTGCTGAACATAGGGGTCCCAACGTACTGCACTATGGTAACCCCTGCATCGGCAGAATGGCTCAACAACGTGAAAACAGAGCTTCCATCAAGCAGGTAAAGTGTATGTGATCCATCGGGACCATCGCCAAGCACTGCGCTTAATGATCCCGACGAATCAAACAACTGTGGAGACATAGCCTTAAAGTCCTGACTGGAACCTAGATGAGCTCCATACAGGGTCACATCACTTTGGCTCTTGAGGTTGCCTACTCACATGCATGAGCATGAATTCCCTGATTGTACAGTCGCTTAAGGCATTTTCTCCAACAAACGTTATCAGCAAGTTCCCAACAAGTCGGGATTCTCTGGAAGGCCAATATTCTTCAGTGTTTTCCTGCAACACAGAACAAAGGAGATTCTGATCACATGTTGATAAATATAACCAATTATAATGTCAGATGTCGTTAAAGTTAGGTATCTGATCGGGTAAATGGGAAGGGTATCTTGAAAGGCTACCCTACTGAGACATCGTACATGGCTGGACAGTCCAGTCTGTCCTCCTAGAAGACTGTCCTACTTTCCAGAAAATCTCTTGGCCGGATAATGGTCATGGCGGAAATGTGTGTGGTCAGCATTAGCGTTGTAGGTCACAGGTACTGGAATATGGTAGAGGGCAGTGTGGTATGAGCCACTGGGGACTATGTGAGGATCAGAACAGTTTTAGGGACAGTTATTCCTTATTCTGGATAGAATAGAGAGGTGTTTGGGAAGAGAAACACGGTAAGAGCCAACTGGATGACATGAAGGTTGGTGCAGTATGTAAGAGACAATAGTGACAGTGTAAGGGAATAAGTTATGAAATGGTATTTGGACAGAAAACCATGGTACGTTCCATCAGGGACTGTGTGATGGTCCGGTGAGTGATATAATGGAATATATGGATGTTGTGACGGTCAGGTGAGTGTTATAAGGTACTATGGGGATGGTGTAAAGGTCAGGTGAGCATGATAAGGGACTGTAGTGATAGTGTGAAGGTGAGGTGACTATAAGGATGGTGTGAAAGTCAGGTGAGCGCGATTAAGGACTATAAGGATGGTGTGAAGATAAGGGGAGCATGGTAAGGGACTATAGAGATGGTTTAAAGGTCAGATGAGCATGATAAGGGACTATATGAACGGTGTGAAGGTCAGGTGAGTATGATAATGGACTATAAGGACAGTGTGAAGGTCAGGTGAGCGTGATAAGGGACTATATAAACGGTGTGAAGGTCAGGTGAGTATGATAAGGGACTATATGAACGGTGTGAAGGTCAGGTGAGCGTGATAAGGGACTATAGGGACAGTGTCAAAGATGATATGGGACTATAGGGATGGTATGAAGGTCAGGTGAGTGTGATAAGGTACTAAAGATGGTCGAATTTTTCGACTTGCTAATTTTGTGAGCTGATTGCAAAGCCCCTGAACATGGTATCCTCACCAAAATTGCTGGAGATGTAGAGAAGGGTTGGAGGAACATTTGAAAAAAAAAGGTTTGCTTTAGCACATGTAGTTTTTGCATAAATTAAGTTCAAAGTTAAAGTCGAAATTCCGATTTTCGAAAATTTTACTTGACTTTGAACTTAATTTGTGAAAAAACTATTTGTGATAGAGACATACTTTCTTTTTTGGAGTATACCCTTAACCCTTCTCTACATCTGCAGCAAGTTTGGTGATGATACCATGCTCAGGTGCTTTGCAATTAAGTCGAAACCGGCGAAATGCAAAAATTCGACCATCTCTATAAGGTACTAAAGGAACAGTGTGAAGGTCAGATGAGTGTTATATGGGACTATAGGAACAGTGTGAAGGTCAGGTGAGTGTGATAAGACATTATAGTGATGGTATGAAGGTCAGATGAGTGTTTAAAGGACTATACGTTAGTGTGAAGGTCAGGTGACTGTTAAGGGACTATAGGGATGGTGTGAAGGTCAGGCGAGTGATATAATGCACTATACGGACAGTGTGAAAATCAGGTAAGTGTTATAAGGGACAATAGGGGAGGTGTAAAGGTGAGTGTGGTAAGAAACTATAGGGACAGTGTGAAGGTCAGGTGAGCGTGACAAGGGACTATAGATGCGGTGTGACAGCCAGTTAAATGTCATAAGGCACTATACGGACAGTGTGAAGGTCAGGTATGTGTTTTTTGGAACTATAGGGACAGTGTGAAGGTCAGGTATGTGTTTTTTGGGACTATAGGGATGGTGTGGAGGTCACTTAGATACTGTACAAGGTATCTCAATACTTCTGTTTCAAACTATCATAGTACCAGTTCATATTCTTCATATTGAGTGAGCATGATGATCGTGTTTACGCGCTGCTCCCAAATCATTTGCCAGAAGTCGTTGACTGTTTCCTGCAAAGGACTCTGCGCAGCAATGAACTCCTTCTTAGATTTCTGTCCCTGAAACAGATCAAAAAGAGACAACTATAGGTCCATTGACATACACGAGTTAGTATGACATTTATTGTGAATACAAGTTAATAAATATGACTGTGATTTAAAGTTCGTCCACTAGGTGGTGCTGATGGATAAGTTAATACATTTACAATGAATACAGCTCAAATACATTCAATAATGAATAGATAAAATGTTGCTGCAATGTTTATTTTTTCAAAATTTTATAGAAAAAAATAGAAAACTAAAAGGATTTGACTTCAACTACAGTTCTTTATACGATAATCATACAGACATGGCATTGCTTTGTAGAGCATTTGAGTTACTTACAGGAATAAAGCTTGCATTGATGTAACCAGAGTTCCCAAAATTCGATAGTTTGACAAGTGACCTGTCATCTGTAATAAAATATTAAAAGGAAGTTATGAATAGGGGTGTTCGACTCACCCCGTTCGCCAGCTAGAGGGAGCTTACTATTCTTCCTCCGGCAGGATCAGGAGCAGCAAGATACCGCTGGAGGAAGAATCTTTTTACCAAAGACCGCGTAGAGAACCCGATCTTCTAGTGAAAAACCAGCTCCAAAAACCGGAAGTGACGTCACATCCATCAATCGGAACCAGGAACTATGCGTTCCAGGTACCGGATGTGAGGTCACTGACATCACTTCCTGTTTTCCCGATTCTTTGAATCAGTCTGCGAACAGGTGGACTTCTGATTTCTTTAAAAGTTTGCGGACGGATCTGGCTGAATCACGGATCACTACACATAGGTATTATTTATATATTCAGTCATTGCTGTACCCTCTCTCCCCTTAATATTAAGGCTTCATTCACTTTGAATGGGAAGTGCAATGGTTGTCTGTAGGATTAACATGGGGGCAGCTGGCAGATGATTGACAGCCGCCTGTCAACATCCTTCACAACATATGCAAACTCTGTACAGAGCAATTGCTATAACCAGGGGTGCACATAATTTTTTAGTGAGCTCCACAGATAGGTACCAGGAGATGGTGTTTGATACTCACCCAAAATGTAGGGTGGTCTTCCTCACTGTCTCCCTCACTGTCCTCTGCATCAGCCTCCTACATGGTAGATTCTGCAGCAGATGGACCTCCATGTGCCTGATTGAGCCTCCCATTAGCTGACAGTACAACACATTTGAACCCCCAGATCTCATACCTCAGTAGTACAACCCTGACATTTTCTGGGTTAGTAACTAGTCCCTGAAACTATCTGCAGTCCAAATTATTCCAAACCTTTCATAGTCATATTCCAGCTGTCAAACAGTGCTTTTCTCTTGTCAGATTTTACCCTTACATATGCCTACTCTGACTTTCATCCCCCAGATCTCCAACACCCTTAGAAGTCTAATCTTTTTTTTTGTGGATTATTAATTTACATTCCCAGTGTCACCTCCTAACTGAAACCTCTCATAGTTATTCATGTTTCCCTGCGGTTATCCAAGTGACATAAGTTGTATACATGTGACATTCAGCTGCGGCCGCCCAGACACGGAGCGCCTCCAAGTTGTTAGTACGCATATGAGCTATGTAACAATAATGCCGGTACACAGAGCTAGGTTTTGGCCCCTGGGGTGAGTACCAGAGTACCACTTATGTGAACCTCTGGCTATAACCCTCTGGGTGAACTTCTATAACACATATGGGCATGGCTTTATAGCCCACAGATGCCCATTGCTTGGTAACTTAAGGTACCCATGTATATGTATAGAGGGATCCCCTACCCTGAGACAATATTGGGGTAGTTGGTGGATGCTGCACATTGTACTCACATGGATAAACAGCGTCTGGATGGTTCTTGGCTATGTTATCTGGATGTAACGCCATTGATCGGGACTGTAGGGCTCCAGCACATTCAAGACTCTGAAGAATTATGTAACATTTAGACCAGACCACAAAATATTTCCTATTATTTAAGCAATGACTGCTGGAAGAACCTCAGGGGTGGGTCTATTAAAATGGACAATCTGCATAACAGTTATCATTATTTCTATAGAAAAAGAATAAGCAATCCAGAAGAGGAACTAACCACCAAACAGGGAACAGAGGGAGTGACTAAGCACTGCAGAGGAGGGACTAAGTACTGCAGAGGAGGGACTAAGTACTAAAGAGGAGGGGCCACACACTGAAGAGGAAGGAGTAAGCACTGAAGAACAGGGACTTAACACTGAAGAGAGTGGGTCAATATAAATAGATTTCCTTTTTCTTAGCTGGTTTTGGTTGCTTGAGTAACAGGAAGTGTAGAGATCTACTCGAGGTTGCCACCCATACCGTGAACTCCTTGGTGAAGTCCGATGCGTTCTGTTCTTTCTTTTTAAACATCATTTCAAATGGTTCGGTAAGGACACCATGCTTCCTGAGGAAATATCACAGAGAGATTACAAATGGGTAAAAATCCGCACACATTGCATATTTGGTCAATGGAGACACTTACTTGGGATGTGTGAGACCTGGAAAGTGTCTTCTCCTGTAAATTATATATAAACAGCAATAAATATAACAGAATATCTATAAGTCAAACTGGGAAATAAAGTGTCTGACCCAGAAATATCATATATCTGCGCTAAGCTGTCTTTAAAGTTCTACCTGAGGTCATTCCATACACAACCCTTACACAATATAATTGCTCTGCTCTCATGTTCCAGTCTTCCAGGGGTTAATAGCTTCAGTAATATGTACGGCCACCAGGGGCGCCAGATATAATGTTTTTTTTTAAACAAGAGAACGAAAGTCCATAGACTTGAATAGAAATGTGATGATGTGACAGCTTCATATCTACTGACTGACATTGTGATGCATTTTTTGAGAGAGAAGAGGAGAAAGAGGGGCAAAGAGGAATATCTCCTTACAGGTTTTGTATCAGGATGTATATTTTCTTTACAGATCGTCCAAATACCAGGGGGTATCAAACAGCAAGAGACACTTTTCACCTTTAAAGGTCCATTCTCCTTCACAATTTAGTACTTTGCATAATGGGGACCTTACTGCCTAATTACAGTCAAACCTCCCATTATAAAGATAATCTATCAAAAAAAAACAACAAAACAGCCTTGCCTATAATCAAACTTTAAGTTGAGAGATGTAATTTTATCCACTTCACAAGGCTGGAGAAGGAGATACCGTACATACTTTGCTGCAGAGAGACTCAGAAAGAGAGATGTTATCATGCTCCCTTCACAAGCCAGAGAAGGAGATACGTACTTTGCCTGATGCAGAGAGACTCAGAAAGAGAGATGTAATCATGCTCCCTTCACAAGCCAGAGAATTAGATAGTACTCTGTCTGGTGCAGAGAGACTCGGGTAGGGAGATATAATCATGCTGCCTTCACAAGCCAGAGAAGGAGATATGAACTCTGTCTGGTGCAATGAGACTCAGGTAGAGCCATGTAATCATGCTCCCTTCACAAGCCAGAGAAGGAGATACATACTTTGTCTGATGCAGAGAGACTCGAGTATAGAGATGTAATCATGCTCCCTTCACAAGCTGGAGAAGGAGATGCATACTGTGTCTGATGCAGAGAGACATATGTAGGGAGATGTAATCATGCTCCCTTCACAAGCTAGAGAATTAGATAATACTGTGTATGGTGCAGAGAGACTCGGGTAGGGAGATATAATCATGCTCCCTTCACAAGCAAGAGAATTAGATATGTACTCTCTATGGTGCAGAGAGACTCGGGTTGGGAGATGTAATCATACTCCCTTCACAAGCCGGAGAAAGAGATACATACTCTGTCTGGTGCAGAGAGACTCAGGTAGAGATATGTAATCATACTCCCTTCACAAGCTGGAGAGGGAGATACATACTCTGTCTAGTGCAGAGAGATTAAGGTAGGGAGATGTAATTATGCTCCCTTCACAAGTTGAAGAAGGAGATATTTACTCTGTCTGGTGCAGAGATACTTGGGTAGGGATATATAATCATGCTCCCTTCACAAGCCGGAAAAGGAGATATGTTTCCAGCATTGAAAATCAGTATTTACTGCAATCTAGTGGCCACCAGTGGTACTGCAGTTAATTCATTAATCCTTGCAAGATTGGCCAGAAGAAAATTATTAGTTTCAGTCTTACCTTAGAATCTTCCAAATAATGAATCCCAAAATGAGCAGGACAATAACACCCACGACACTTCCAACTACGGCCCCGATGATGACACCTGAAAGAAAGCAGAAAACAGAAATTTTAATTTCCTATCATTATATTTTCATTTTATATTTAAAGGTTCAATAAAAGGTCCAGCAGATTGCAGAAGTTAACACCCAGTTATTAGAATCTTATGTTACAATCTATTGTTATCTAATTCATAGAAGTATCTTTGATAACTTGTCACACATATATACACCAATTACTGCCCTTGCCCCATAAAAGAATATAAAAAAATATTTGAACCCATTGTGCAATGAGTTGAATTTGTCTTTGTTTTTTTTTATTTCAGTGTCTAGTGCTCCTTATGTTTCCCTTAAATGGGAGAGTTAAGCCTGCCATAGACACCTCGATCTATGGTGACATCACCACGCTGTGAGCATGTCTGCTAAATGTCGGACAGGAATCCTGTGTGTTCCACTGACACACGGGACTCCTGTCCGACTGTAGCCAATTAACTCGGAGGGGGAGGAGACTCCCCCTCCAAGTTAACAGCCTGCAGCTGTTCTGCCTGTCAGTCGGGCAGAAAAAGAACCGGCATGTCGGATCCGTGTGCAATCCGACCTGCCGGCTTTTTTTCAACATAACTCAAGGTGGGCTCCAACATAGTTGCGGCAGACCAACCTTGATGTGCTCGGCGGGAGCGAGCACGCAGGTTGGTCTGCTACAACTATGGCCGGGAGTCTGCCCGTCTATGGGGGGCTTTAGCTCTAGAAGCCAATACAGCCCTTTTGTTTCTTGTCTGTGTTTTGAGCGTGAGTGGCCATTAGAGGTCGCCAGCTAACAGCTTTTAATGGGGAAAACCGATCTCCGTAGGCACACACATGTTCAAAGATGATTGCTCTTAAGCAGGGAACACACAGCTCAATATTGGAGCCGTTCGAGGTTCCCTGCAGCAGCGTGTTGACGTCATCACGCTGCTGCCCAATATCGGAGGAGCTGGAGACACAGACCCATGGTCTCCATGCAAAACAATGGACATTGTCCATGGTTTATGGTCATATCCGATATCCCTGTTTTCGAGCGGGATTGATTGGTCCAGCTCAAAAACAGGGATGGCCGCATATGATATTGGCCAGATAGATGGTCGTGAGCACACACGTCGCTCAAAGCAACCATTGATCTGGCCCATAGCTACACATGTGTTCCCTGCTTTAGGCTATGTTTCCACATGTGCGGCATGATTGAATGGATTTTAACCTAACTGCAGTATTGGGAGTGGTCACTAGAGGTCACCAGATAATAGGTTTCAAAAGGAAAAATTAATCTCCGTAGGATTGTGTACAGAGCGCGATTATGGGTTTTCTGAACTGTCACTGGGTTTCGGATTTTCCTTCTCTGCCATGATTCAGAGTTTGGTTGCAAGCGTGTAGCCAGGCTTCAAGGGACAAGAAGTACAAAAGGTGAGCTATGAATCATCTCCAGCATTACAGAGCATTCCCATTAACATGTTACCAACTACTATTAGCTGTATAATGACCTGGATAAATGAGAGCATTCAGAGGTGTGTCTATGTTTCTTTTTCCACAGATTTTTTTTTAATCACCAGTAGGAAGCTAGCAGCAGGGGATTTCGGTGGTAAAAGAAGTGGGAGGTCTATCACTTAACCTGGTGCAGTGGGAGTGCCACTCAGTGCGGGACATAACCGCTGCATCGCACCAGCAATTCCCCTTACTCTGGGTAATAGGGGGCCTTGCCAAAATGAAATCGGACCTACCACCAGAAATCTATAATTTCATGAAGGACACTAGAATAAGAGGGAGGATTGCAATAAAAAAAAACTTACCTGTAATGAGCAAGTCAGGAAGATAATCCCACAGCTCTCCCTCACTTGTGGGTCCTGGTCTCAGCAAGGTAATACGACACGTCGCAAGAGCACTTTGTTTTGTGGGTAATCTTGTTATTTACGTAATTATATTGAGACAAATTCCCATAGAACCGGGGTACTCAATAGGTGGACCCCGGTCCGGATCTGGACCCAAATAGGGTCACATGTGAACCGGCAGCTGCTGCGTGCCCCCGGCTCATTCCATCCCCCCATGGATGTAACAGGTGGGCGGATCGGCACATAATGTGTCGCTCTCCGCCTATCAGCAGGCCACGAGGCGTACAAGCATGCATAGTTCTAAAGTTTGGCAATTGCTTTTTTTTGGAGTTGGAGTTTGGAATTTGACCGTCATTTTCTGGACCTCAGACTGAATGGAAATTTAGTAAGTGGACCTTTTACATTTATATTTAAGTAGCCCTGCCATAGAAGATGATTGAACTGGGGTGCAATATCACGGGTGGCCACTGGGGGGCATTCAACAATCTTCTATGGGAATTCTATGGCAATATAATTACGTAAATCACCCAAGAAACAAAGCGCTCTTGTAATGTGTTGCCGTGCCTTGCAGAGCCTAGAACCGTAAATAAGGGGGGGGGGGGGG
>CM070041.1:65975800-65998533 GCA_036250615.1 Ptychadena robeensis | reverse complement strand
ATCACCTTACCACACGTTGAACCCCCAGATGTCATATAACCTCAGTAGTGTGACCCCCCCCCAGATGTCCCATACCTCAGGTAGTGTGACCCACCCCCAGATGTCATACCTCGTAGTGTGACCACCCCAGATGTCATACCTCATTATGTGACCCCACAGATGTCATACCTCAGTAGTGTGACCCCAGATGTCATATCCTCATTAGTGTGACCCCCCACCAGATCCATACCTCAGTAGTGTGACCCCCCCCTTCACCCAGATCTCATACCTCAGTAGTGTGACCCCCCCAATCTCATAACCTCAGTAAGTTTTTTGGGGGTGAACCCCCAGATCTCATACCTCATTAGTGTTACCCACCCCAGATCTCATCCCTCAGTAGTAGGTGACCCCCCCAGATCTCATAACCTCAGTAGTGTGACCCCCCCCGTGTGACCCCCAGATCTCATACCTCAGTATGTGACCCCCAGATTCTCATACCTCAGTAGTGTGACCCCCCCCAGATCTCATACCTCCCTCAGTATGTGACCCCCAGATCTCATACCTTCAGTAGTGTGACCCCCCAGATCTCATACCTCGTAGTGTGACCCCCCCCCCAGACTCATACCTCTTAGTGTGACCCCCCCCAGATCTCATACCTCAGTAGTGTGACCCCCCCAGATCTCATACCTCAGTAGTGTGCCCCCAGATCTCATACCTCAGTAGTGGTGACCCCCCGATCTCATACCTCAGTATGTGTGACCCCCCCAGATCGTCATTCCTCTCATCCCTCGTATGTCCCCTCCCAGAATCTCATACCCTCAGTATGTGAACCTACCCAGATCTCATACCCCTCAGTAATACAACTCCTGACATTTTCGTGTGTTACTAACACCGCCTGAGATACCTTCAGTCCATATGTCAACCTTTTATAGTCATATTCCACTGTGTCACACAGTGCTTTTCTCTCGTCGATTTTAACCTTACTATTCCTACTGTGACTCTCACAACCCCACAACTCCAACACCCTTATAGAAGTCCACAACTTTTTTGTCGCTCATTATTTACATTCCCATTTTCACAATGGACCATTTCGACAGTTTTCAACTTGATACCATGCCTCAGGGGCCTTTGCAATTATCACAAACTGCTGGGGATGTAGAGAATGGTGGGGGTACATCTCACAAAAAGAAATAAGAAGTCTCTAACACAATAGTCTTTTTCACACAAATTAAGTTCAAAGTCCAAAAAAAGTTTCAAAACTTTGGAACTTAATTTAGCTAAAAACGACATGTGCTAAGCCATACTTTTTTCTTTTTTTTTGTCCCCCCAAAATTGGTTTGTTTTCCCCCAACCCGTGCTCTCCCTGGTAAGGGATGATAACCGTTTTCCAGGGGCTTTGGCAATCAGCTCACGAAAAGTTTAGCAAGTCGACCATCCTCGAGTTGTTGGTAGATCTAATCTGAGAGATCTAAGGGTGTATGGCCAGATCTAGCAATGTTCATTGTCTACATTGAATCCAGCATCCTCCTCTGTTAAGTTGACCATAACACCTAGATTTTTCCTTAGATCTACAACAACCAATGTAAGTGCCTGGGTCCCTCTGCGATTGAACACGGTAGACTTGAATGGTTTAGAAAAGTCCCTCATATTACCCATGGTTTTGGTAAAACAAAGGAGATCTAAATAAAATTTGACAGAGACATCTAAAGGTGTGATGGGGGGTCCTTATTGATGAAAAAAAATTGGAGAAAGTGGGTTTTATAGCCCACTTTGAGCAGAGAACGGAAGGGACAACTGCACTTGGTGCCATTGTCATTCTATACGTCGAATAAGGCTTTTCTTCTTGCAACCCAGACATTCTCGTGCCGTGGACCATTGAGTATCACACCAATGTGACATATATATGATTGTTTTTTTTTTCCTTTTTTTTATAATGGGTGTGTACAAGTAATATCACATCTAATATATAAAGAGCAGTGAGTGAACCCAAGGTATGTCCTGGTACTCCGATAATAACCAATGGTGGAAAATATCGTTTATGTGTATTGCAGTAGTGTTGTCAAATGGTATTGTTACTACACTGTGGGATTGTTTATGGGGTCCTGTCCGAGATATGTCAAAAGTAAACAAGTAGCCCGCCGCTATATCTTACAATTTAAACATAAATCTGTTTCCCTGACAATAGGCACCCTTACATTTTTGGCTAGTCTCTCACAACGCTGAAATAGAAGGCTTCTCCCCGAAAATTACTGTCTTGTAACATTGGACGGGGGGGACTCAAATGAACAGGATGATCAGAGGGGGAATCAGAAGACACAGGAGGATCAGAGGTGGGAATCAGATGACACAGAGAAGACAGAGGGGGAATCAGAATGACACAGGAGAATCAGAGGGGGGAATCAGAATGACCACAGGAAGATCAGAAGGGGGGAATCAGAATTACACATCAGGGAATATCAGATGTGGGAATCAGAATGACACAGGAAAGATCAGAGGGGGTGAATCAGACTGACACAGGAGGATCAGAGGGGGGAATCAGAATGACACAGGAGGATCAGAGGAAGGGAAGTCAGAACTTAACAACAGGATGATCATAGGGGGGAATCAGAATGACCAACAGGATGATCAGAGGGGGAATCAGAAGACACAGAAGATCAGAGGGGGGAATCAGAATGACAACAGGAGGTCCGAGTGGGAATCACAATGACAACGGGAAGATCAGAGGGGGGAATCAGATGACACAGGAGGATCATAGAGTGGGGAATAAGAATGACACAAGGAGATCAGAGTGGAGGAAATATAAGGACACGGGGAAGATCAGAGGGGGAAATCAGAATGACATAGGAGGATAAGAGGGGGGGAATCAGATGACACAGGAAGATCAGAGGGGGGATCAGAGAATGACACAGGGAAGATCAGAGGGGGAATAGAATGACACAGGAAGATCAGAGGGGGGAATTAAGAATGACTACAGGAAGAATCAGAGGGGGAATTAGAATGACACAGGAAAGATCAGAGGGGGGAATCAGATGACACAGAGGAGCAGAGGGGGAATCAGAATGACAGGAAAATCATAGGGGGAATCCAAAAGAATGAACACGGAAATCAGAGTGGGGGGGAACAGAATGACACCATGAAGATCAAGGGGGGGGAATCAGAAGACAAAGGTATGATCAAGGGGGGAATCAGAATGACACAGGAGGAACCCCCTCAGAGGTGGCAATCATAATGGCACAGAGATAAGAGGTGGGGAATCAGAATGACACAGGAACGATCAGAGTGGGGAATCAGAATGACACAGGAAGATCAGAGGGGGGATTAGAAATGACAACAGGAATATCATAGGGGGGAATTTATAAATGACCACAGGAAGATCATAGGGGGAATATCATAATGACACAGAGGATCAAGAGGGGGGAATCAGAATGACAACAGGAAGATCGGGGGGGGACAATCAGAATGACACAGTAAGATCAGGAGGGGGCATCAGATGACACAGGAAGATCAGAGGGGGAATCAAATGACACAGGAGGATCAAGAGGGGGGAATCAGAATGACACAGGAGATCGATGGGGGCAATCAGAATGGCACAGGAGGATAAGAGGGGGGACTCAGAATGACACAGGAAGTCAGAGGGGGAATCAGCATGACCAGGAAGATCAGAGGGGGAATCAGAATGACACAGGAAATCATAGGGGGTAATCAGAATGACACATTAGGATCAGAGGGTGGAATCAGAATGACACATGAAGATCAGAGGGGGGCATCAGAATGACACAGAAGATCAGAGGGGGAATCAGAATGACACAGAGGATTAGAGGGGGGGGATCAGAATGGCAACAGGAAGATCAGGGGGGGAATCAGCTGACACAGGTGGATCAGAGGGGGGAATCAGAATGACACAGGAGATAAGAGGGGGGAATCCAGATGCCACAGGAAGTCAGGGGGGGGGATCAGAATGACCCATGAATATCACGGGGGGAATCATAATGACACAGGAAGATCAAGGGTGGATCAGAAATGACCAAGAGTATTAAAGGGGGTTACTAAAATGGTCATCCCCCCTCGAGTCTCCTGTGTCATTTTATTTCCCCCCTCTGATCCCCCCTGTGGTCATTTTAAGTGACCCCCCCCCCCCCCCCCTACCTGATACAACCCCAGTGGCGTATTCTTCTTCAAGGAATATAAGACCCAAAAGCTCCCCCGAAATTTATATAAGACACTTTTTTTCAGTAGAAGAAGTTCACAGTGCTTCCTTTTTTTTCCTTTGGAGGTGTCCCAAAACCATTATCCCCGCACCTCCAGCAATTCTGGGGATAGCGCTATAGTCATGGTTTCAGTTAAAAGGCATCTAGTGACTTAAATCTACCATGCCATGTTTATGGATTTGAATCACTTTGTAAAGAAGAGATTGTAGTGTATGTGCAACTTTATGGGAACTTTACAATATTCAACATAGTTTTTCATAGCATGGCTATCTAGTTTTCACTACAAATAGCTGAGGGAGGGTGATTGGGCTGGATTACAAGACTAAAGCCCCCCCTACCCTTACAATCTTACCATACAAATTTCCGACCAAAACCATGTAATAGGAGGAGCTTTCTAAACCTTTGCAACTCACTATGTATTTTATCAGGAGGCCCCAGCACTACAATGAAGTGATTTATACCTTCCAATCACTATTTATTTTATCAGGGAGGACCCAGCACTACATAGCAGTGATAATATCCCTTTCCATCACTATGTATTCTATCAGGGAGGACCCTGCACTACATAGCAGCAGTGATTTAATACTTCCAATCACTATGTATCTATCAGGGAGGACCCGTCCCACATAGCATGATATATACCTTCTTCCAATCACTATTATTCTATCAGGATGGACCCTGCACTACATAGCAGTGATTAACCTCCAATCACTATTTTAATTTTATCAGGAGGACCCATCACTACATAGCATAATATATACCGTTCCAATTACTATGTAATTCTATCAGGGAGACTCGGCACTACTACATAGCATGATATATACCTTCCAAATCACCATGTATTCTATCAGGGAGGAGCTGTGCAACTACATAGCATGATATATACCTTCCATCACTTGTATCGTCAGGAGTAACCCGGCCTACATAGCAGTGATTATATCCCTTCCATCACTATGTCTTTATCAGGGAGGAACCCAGCACTACTAGCAGTGATATAATACATAGTGGTTGGAAATTTATATATCATCGCATGTAGTCCAGGTCCCTCCTGATAGAAACATAGTGATTGGAAGTTATATCACGGCTATGTAGTCCATGTCTCCGATAGACTACATAGTGATTGGAAGTATATATCAGGGAGGACCTGGCACTACATAGCCTTGTATATACCTTCCCATCACTGATGTTTACTATCAGGGAGGACCTGGCACTACATAGCAGTGATATATAAATTCCAACCCACTATGTATTTTCTATCAGGGAGGACCTGCACTACATAGCAGTGATTTATACCTTCTAATCACTATGTATTCTATAAGGGAAGGACCACGGCACTACATCAGTGAATATACCTTCCAACCACTTAATGTAATTCTATCAGAGGACCCGCACTACATAGCAGTGCTATATAATAACCTTCCAACCACTATGTATTCTATCAGGGAGGACCCAGCACTACATAGCGTGATATATACCTTCAATCCCTATGGTTCTATCAGGGAGGACCCGGCACTACATAGTCGCAGTGATATAACCTCCAATCACTAAAAAAAAATGTATCTAAATCAGGGAGGAACCAGCAACTACTCCATTGATATAACCTTCCCATCACTATGTTTCTATCAGGGAGGACCCAGCCCTACATAGCAGTGAATATACCTTCAATCACTATGTATTCTATCATAGGGAGGACCCGCCTACATAGGCAGTGATATATACCTTCCAATCACTATGTCTTCTTATCATGGAGGAACCGGGCACTACATAGCAGTGATATATACCCATCCCAAGCACTATGGTATCTACAGGGAGGACCCCCGGCACTACAAGCAGTGATATATACCTTCCAATCACTATGTATTCTATCAGGGGAGGACCCTGCACTAAACCATAAGCAGTGATATATAATAACCTCCCAACTCCAATGTATTTCTACAGGGAATTTCCCAGCTACTGCACCTGCCCAAAAGTTAACTTGAGGGCTACCGTCATTTCTGGTACTCCGGGCTAGCAGAGCAGTGCTTTTGCTCTGGCATGCTGGCCCCAGAGAAGAGATAAAACACAAAAGAAAATGGAAAATGGTATCATGGCTTCGCTGGAGCATGTTAATGTCATGTTTTTGTGTTTAATTATTACATATTACAGTTTTGGGGAGATTCGTTTTCCCTTTTAAATGGCTATTGCTGGATACCCTTTTAACCCTTTGGGAATGATAAGTGGTCACTTCTTCCCCCCCGTTAGTCATTACATTTTAAATGTCATCATTTGAGCGGGTGGAATTCTAAGCATGTTGGGGGGCTTAGAAAAGCCCCTCATATTACATGGGTTTTAAAGTAACTTAAAAGGAGATTAAAGGAAATCTGACAGAGAAATCTAATCTAAGGTGTAATGGGGATGGGGTATGGGGGCCTTGTAGACTGACTTTTCAATTTTTTTTTTTAAAGAAAAACCCCCCCCCCCCCCACAAAAAGAAAAAAAGCCCCCCCCCAATTTTCCCCGAATCTGACATCGATCTACTTAGCAAATTGATACGCATATTTCTTGCTTAAACCATCCTGGGGCGTTATGCTCAAACCAGTGCAGTCACAATAAGCTCTATTAAACTGTGCCGGAATCGGGTCAACTCACCCATGCTCACCTCTCACCTGCAAAATCCTGCAGTAATTCTGCATTCGCTGCAGGCTCGCTGATCCCTTTGGGCGTCGCGTAACGTGTCATCGGTGACGCAGAAGGGGAACAATAGTGGCACTGACACTTATAGACATATATCATATTCAAAGATGATCATTCATAAAATTTTTGAATTTTTTAGTCGTCCCGTGATATTTTACGTCATTTCCTGGGTGGTTTTGGACAGCTCTATACCTATAAAAAGATGGAGCGCCCTCATTGAAGGACAGTAATTTGCCTGATCGTCGTGCCATTTTGTTGATAACACGGACGCCATTTTAATTGATAACTGACGCCTTTTTGTTGATTACTAGACGCCATTATGTTCATTACTGATGCCATTTTTTGATTACTGACGTGGCCATTTGGTTGATAACTGCACCAATAGTTCACTTACTGATGCCATTTTGTTGATAACTGACAACAACCATTTTGTTGAAAACTGACACAACATTTTGTTGATTACTGACGGCCATTTGGTTGATACCTGACGCCATTTTTATTTGTTGATAACTGCGCCCCATTTTGGGGTGGGGGGGGGTTTAAAAAAAATTTTTACTTGAAAAAAACAAAACAAAAATTTTTTTTGGGGCCATTTGGTTGTAACTGACGCCCATTTGTTGATTTCTGACACCACATTGGGTGATTATGACGCCATTTTGTTGATAATGCACACCATTTGTTCATTACTGATGCCAATTTTGTTGAAACCTGACACCATTTTATTGATTTCTTGCGCCATTTTTTGTTGATTACTGACGCCATTTAGTTTGCTAACGTACAAACCATTTTGGTTAATTACGACGCCTTTTGTTGATAACTGACGCATTTGTTTGATACGGACCCCTTTTGTTGCATTACGACCCATTTTGTTGCTTACTGACGCCATGTTGTTTAATAACTGACAAGTTTTGTGTGATTACTGACTCCATTTGGTTGATAACTGACACCATTATGTTCATTACTGATGCCATTTTGTTGATAACTGACATGACACCATTTTGTTGATTACGGTCGCCATTTGGTTGATACCTTACGCCATTTTGGTTATAACGGACCATTTTTTAATATACTGATGCCATTTGGTTGATAAAACTGACGCCATTTGTTGATTTCTGACACCCCACTTGGTTGATTAATGACGCCATTTTGTTGATACTGGACACCATTATGTTCATTACTGATAGCCAGTTTGTTTAAACTTGCACCATAAACGCCATTTTGTTGAGAACCTGACCCCATTTTTGTTGATTACGGACACACATTTTGGTGATTCTGACGCCCTTTTGTTGATAACTGACACAGTTTTTGGTTGATTCTGCCGCCATTTTGTTGATTACCTGACGCCATTTTGTTGATAACTGACCCCATTTTTGTTGATTACGGACACCATTTTGTTGATTACTACTGACGCCATTTTTTGTTTATAACTACAACAGTTTTGGTTGATTACGACGGCATTTGGTTGATACTGACGCCATTTTTGGTTGATTTCTGACACCACTTTGGTTTGATTAATGACGCCATTTTGTTTGATAACTGACAACCATTATGTTCTTACTGATGCCATGTTTTGGTTGATTACTGGCGCCATTTTATTGATTACGTTTTTCGCCCATTTGTTGATTACTGACGGCCATTTGGTTATTACTGAACACTATTATTCGTTGATTTCATTACTGACGCCATGTTGTTTGAAAACTGACCCCATTTTTGTTGATTACTGACGGGCCATTTTTGTTGATAACTGACCCGTTTTGTTGATACATCGGGGCCTCCTTCACTTTTTAGTTTCTTGCTGATCTTGTTTTTCCCCCCCCCTTGGAAATTCCTGTCCTCTAGTCTCCAGTATGGCCTTGAATATTTTCTTAACAAGCTTTTGGTACAAAACAGAGTAACTGTAGATAATACAAGAATTATAGTACGGGAGTCCTCTCAAGGACATGTGGCATGTTTTGTTATTCATGTTTTTAGTTTTAGTGAATAGCTTGTAGCTTTTCAATAATAATATTGGAAAGAGTTAACTTTTTGGACTTAATGGGCAGGGTACAGACGGCTTCGATCTTTTGAGCCGATCCGATGGTCCCTGCAGCAGCGCGATGGAAAACCCCAAAAAAAATTTTTCCCCAAAATCACGCTGCTGTCAGATATCGGAGGAGCCGGTAAGCTCTGTCTTCCATCAGAAGCTGTTATAAGGGGAAGGGGGGGGGGGGGTGGCTAAGCAGCTCCTCCCGCTCCCCTTTTGCTGCAGTAAGTCCCTTTTGGTTGCGGCCGGGTTCCCTATATGCTGTCTGCCGGGCCCCTCTAGCTCTCCGGCCCTGACGGCAGCACGAAAGGGTGCCTGGCTGATTGTGACCAATTTTTCGGCCGATTGACAAAATGTTGATGAACGATCAACCAAAAAAATCAGAATCACTAAAATCGATCGTATCGGACATTGACCCACGCCATGTTGTTTTTTGTTGGGTCGATCATTGACAATAAAAGTACTTGGTGGACGCATAGCTCCCTATGCAGAGGCAGCCTTCCCAATCGATGGATTTGTGGAAATCGCCAATTGGTGGAGATCTGCTCCATGTCCAACAAATACGACCACAACTCGGATTCCCAAGGTGGCGTTCCATCGATCAGTCCGCCAATTCTATGATCTCCTGGAAATGATCGGATCGGGAATCAATGGTAAAAATCACCCATGTATGACGACCTTAAAATATAAGGCATCTCGCTTCACCTACACCATTACGAAAGTCCAGAACTAATAGAAAAACAATTTCTACAGTATATCATACATCATAACACAAGCCAATTATATTGTTGTCACACCCCAATACATTCCAACTCGTTTCACCACTACAAGTATAGCTTCTTCAGGGCTGGCATCATTGGTAAATTTGTCTCCAAACAGGTAGAAAAGTAATGTAAGGTACAACTAGATTGCTGACAACAGTTCCACAACGTACAAAAAAACAAAAAAAAAAAAATTTTGTTTTTTTTTTGTTTGTTTTTTTTTTTTTTTCCACACACCCCCCCCCCCCCCCCCCCCCCTTCCAGAAAAGGGTTTCACACCAAACACAAAAGGGGATTTTCAGCGGCACCAACTTTTCTCATAAAAGTCTTTATCCAGACGATGCAATATCATAACTAATTCAACACTCGACACGTTTGTAAATACATTCGCTTCTTCGGAGTAAATACAGTTGACATTCCTGAGTAGTAGATATATATGTTGACCGACCCAACTGGGGGTAATACCAATGCCCGTAATCCTGGAGCCCCTTCCTCGCTCTCACCACATGGCGGGCCCCGACCGGAAGTAACCCCCAGGGTACCCCACAGAAGTTGTTCATGGTAGGCAGGCCACAGCTGGATACCACAGCTTTATACATTTCTAAGGTATTGAAATGGCCTACTTATTCATTGACCATGTCCCTTCTTCACCCCCAGTTGGTCGGGTCACCATATATATCTAAACTACTCTTACTTCAGAAATGTCCACTTTATACTCCTGAGAAGCGAATGTCTTTGCCGAAACGCTTGAGTTTGTTTGAATTTAGTTTGATAGTGCAATGGGGGGGGGGGGGGGGGGGGTGGGCGTCTGGATAAAGAGACTTTTACGATGAAAAGTGGGTGCCGCTTTGTGTTTGGGTAAAACCCTTTTTCTGAAACATGTGACGTTTTGGGATGTCGGCAATCTAACGTGTACCTTACTTACTTTTGATCTTTACAATTTGGTGCTTCTGGTTCTCTTCTTTTATCCTTTACAACTAAGATTCTGTTACGTAAAGACAAACATATTAGCACTAGTAAAAACATATGTGGTTTCCTCAGGGCTTTTTTCTCAGGAGAAAAGGTGGTGGAACTCACCCTCCCCCCCTCCCTGTCCCCGCCCCTTTTATGTCTGATGTCCACTCCATAAATAGCTCCCATCGGGGGAATGGGGGCAAGTTGCCGCCAGCGCAGGCAGGCTCACCGCCTCCCCTCCCTCAGGATGGCTAGAACTCCCCTTCCATTCACGCTGAAGAGAAGATCTCTCCATCATGGACGGGGGAGGAGACGCCCCATCATAGGGCCACCACCCTAAACATAGGAAGGCGTCGTCCCTTCCCTCGCTGGCACATTCAAGGGCGGGAGCACAAAACACACCCGCCCGTGGCGCGCCTTACCCGTGCTGATGGTCCAACACTTCTCCCACTAAACAACCACACATGGGGCCCCGCCGGTGGCCACCCACAACCCACTGCAGCCAGTGCCCCTTATTTCGTTCGGGGGCCAGACTTACAATAGGGGGCGACCTCCGCTCGTGGCGTTCCCCAGAAAAAAATCCCTGTGTTCCTCCTCCTTGATCAGAAGTTCTTCTAACCCGGTGTCCTCATATCATTGAACGGTGATTGTTTTTTCCTTTTCCTGGTCTTTATTACACAAGCATCGTGTTTTTTTTATTTTTATTACTTTTGGCTCATTTTATTAACACAAGGAACTAAACCGCTGCATTTTTGTTGTTATTTACATTTAAAGCTGCATCCAATTTCCAGTAGATTAGTGTTTTAATTTTTGCTTGTTAAATAAACTGATTTTTTAATTGTTAAACTGTCTTTATTATCAATTAATTAAGCAGCTAATTGTACTGACTTGTTAATGATACAAATTATATAATTATATCAAAGCTTGGACCTGTTCTCTTCCTCCTCCCCCATCCCACAGCCAGCCATGTTGAATCACAACAAACACAGGTAGTGATGGCGTGAACCCAGAATTTGATGTTCGCGAACGCGAAACGCGAACTTCCGCAAAAACCCGTCGAATGCGTCCAACGCGCCATTGACTTCATGGGCAGGCAAATTTTTAAAAACAAGGGACCTTTCTGACTGGCCACAATAGTGTTGGGAAAGTTGTTTTCAAGGGGTCAACACCTGGACATTACATTACGAGGGGGATCCATGGCAAACTCCAAAAAAAAATTTTCAGGCAATAAAATCTGCACAAAGGATGTTCTATTCTACATGATAGGTCATGGGATTTGAACATAGATGGGAGCTTGAGAGAACCTACAACATGGTTGTTACATGCCTGTGTGCATTCCCCTGAACAACCTGTGAAATCTGCTTTCACGTTGCCTACAGCTTAAAGTGATTTTAATTTATGGAGGGCACTGGTGGAGATTGACAGTGTGTAGGACACTGGTGAGATGGACAGTGTGGAGGACACTGGTGTGATGGACAGTGTGGGGAACACTGGTTGAAATGGACAGTGTGAGGACACTGGTGGTGATTGACAGTGTGGAGGACACTGGTGGAGATGGACAGTGTGGAGGGCACTGGTTGGAGATGGACAGTGTGAGGACACTGGTGCGATGTCAGTGTGTAGGACACTGGTGGAGATGGTGTCATGTGGAGGACAACTGGTGAAGATGGACATTGGTGGAGGACATGGTGTGATGGTCGTATGGTGCAGACACTGATGGTGATGGTCATTTGAGGACACTGGTGGTGATGGTCATGTGGAGGACACTGGTGGTGATGTCAGTTTGGAGGACCTGGTGGTGATGGTCAGTGTTGGAGGACACTGGGGAGAAGGATAATTCCCCATGGATGGATGGATGGATGGGATATTCAGTGAAGACGCAAATGCACACTGAAAACTGCCCTAGCTAATGTTTCCTATGCAGCAGCTCGCTGTTCATAACTCTCCCTCGCCTTCTCCCATAATGTGAAATGGCGTCCTGTTTTTTACCGAAAAACAAACTTGAATACGGGATGTTAGAGGGGGTGTGATGGTCCGTGAGCTGGGGGGTGCTGATTGCTGGATTATGTCTGCTGACTGTGAGCTCATCAGGGGTTCAAAGTTTTCATCACACAATGTTAAAAGATAGGAGGGGCGGGTCTAAAGTTGCATGTGACCCAAAGCCAGCTGGTGACCTGTGGATGGAGACAGCTAATCAGAGGATCGATCAGAAACAGGGAGGTCCCTCTGCAGCAGAATCTACCATGCAGGAGGCTGACGCAGAGGACAGTGAGGGAGACAGCGAGGAAGACCACCCTACATATGAGGTGAGTACCAAACACCATCTCTTGGTACTCATCATCTGAGGAGCTCACTAAAAAAAAGTTATGTGCACCCCAGCTGATCAAGATGCTCTCCATGTAATATCTACCAGCCACCCCCGAAATGAAGAGCAAATGGACACTTAATGTTCCTGGATCTTGTGACTACCTAAACAGTGAACTTACCCATTCAGGTTAGATCCCGACCAATAGCAATAAACTCAAGATTTGGATAATTCCATTGAGAAGAATCATTTCCTCTTCACCATAACCCAATGTGGTTACTCCATCCATTTGGTGGAAGCTTCTTCTTGACTGTCATTCTCCTGATAAATGGTCAGAAGACCTAACCAGCAACAAACTTAGAGAGACACAACATTATTTGCATAGGGGACCGCAAGCAAAATCTGTATATACGCCTTCGAAGCGTCAACCAGTTTTTCTACATTTTCTCAGAACGTTCCATGCACATGTTTGCAGGCGCGTTAAATTTCCGCATACCTCGTTTATATAAGTTTATTGGAATCTGGAGCGGAATTTTTCAGCATAAAAGCTTTATTTACATAAACCAATACAAAGCATTAGGGTAATGGTTATTTTAATGTTAACGGATCGCTAGTGAGTTATGTGATGCACTTGGATACACTTTGTTAGATAAATAGACCAGAGATAATATCCTGTTGCTTGTATTGTCTTATACAATGGGGACTTACATACGGCTTACAAGGTAATGCCAGGCATACACGCGGCGACCATCGCCGACATCTGCCCCGATTTCTTCCGGGATTGTAAATGTGATGACGTCATCACGTTTACAATCCCATTGCATTCTGGGGCCCCTTCAGTCGGCTGGGCACCCTTTGTGTGCCGGCCATAAGCTACAATGAAGCAGCCGCTTCATTGTAGCTTATGGCATCGGCTCCCATCGGCTCAGATTTTCCGACATGTCGGATCTCTGGCCAGCCGAGAAGTGAGGCGACAGGGATCTGTCACCCCATGTGGGGACATGCCGATAAACGGCCGGATTTTAACCTGACCGACGGCGAGAGCGCGCACACCCATCGGTCAGATTAAAATCCGGCCGTTTATCGGCATGTGTATAGCCAGCATAAGTCAGTCATGTAGATTGTCTGATTAGCACTGCAGCGTGATGTTCACGCAGGTGACAAGAGGTACTGTCCCATTTAACCTCCTGGGCGTCATGTCCGTGTGTACAACTGTGCCCGTGCGGGGATCAGGTATAATCGCCAGTGAACCTGCAGCGATGAAGAATCGTTGACCTTTTCCGGCCCTGTGTCTAAAGCTAGCCATACATGTGTCGACTTGTGAGCGATCGACCGCCCATCCGATCGATTCCGGTGAAGCCACAGGCGTTGATCGATCGCCCAATCAAGTCTGTGCCTACCACCTTAGGCCACCGATTCCTGGACGATTCTGTGCCCGATCGATCGTTGATGTCAATTCCCCTTGATGTCGATCGGGCGGGGTCGATCGGTCAAGGTGGGCTGCACACTCATTCTCGCCGATCGATCGGACCCGGTGATGATCGGCCAGGAATTGTGTGGGAAATCGACCCGTGTATGGCTACCTTTAGAGGCGGGGGGTGGGGTCGGCACCAATAGACTCCATTGTTATTGGAGGGTGCAGTGCTTTCCCACACACATCACCTGCACCTCCATCATGATGGCAATGGTAGAGGGAGGGCTGGGAAGGCACGGCTCAGTTTCCGTGCCGAAAGAAAAATGGCGCAAAAAAGCCATGACATGACACTAAGGAGGTTACCACCCCAGGATCCCAGCTGCCTGCATGTGGCCTTTGGGCATTCTTTAGCGCCCCCCCTCATCTTCAGTGCTATACCTCCTGTATGGCTCAGTTTTGCCGCCGAAAGGAAAATGGGCTGCAACAAAAAAAACGCCATGACACTTAGGGACGGTTGCTTACCCCCAGATCCCAGTTGCCTGCATGTGGTCCTTTGGGCATTTTTCAGCGGCACCACCCCCAGTCCTCCAGTGCTATACTCATGTATGGCCCTGTTTTGCGCCGTTTGTCGTCGGACAAAACAGCCATTGACCCTAGGGAGGTTAAACACTCCAGATCCCAGTTGCCCAAACTGCGGTCCAGGGGCCGCCATGCTGAACCGTTGGGCATTCTTAAGTGGCCCCCTTCAGTCCTCCACTTGCATATACATAGGCATAGAACTCACCTGTCCGCCATACCCCACTGACTGAAACCATCTTCTCCCAGCTCTTTGAGGCTTTATACACTCAGATGATAAGGCACTGTCTTATATTTTTTGAAATGCCAAAATATGCCCTAGGTCTTATTCTCAGGGAGATGTCTTATTCTGATGTCCCCTTCCCCTTCACTGACTCACTTTTTTTGGGTTCTACCGGTACGGCCGGGTAACAGACTCCGTTACGGCAGGGATGAGCAGCTTGCTTGTCCTTCCTGCACTGCAGCCAGCCCTGATGGAGTCACATAGAGGCACACAGTTACCCATTGTACCACACAAACTGGAGATAAGGGCAGGTGCAGGTATCGTTGGGTGGCTTATTTGCGGGGGGGGGGGGGGGGGGGGGGGGGGGGGGGGGGGGGGGGGGGGGTTAATTGATGGTGATGGCTTATCATAGGGGAAACAGGGTAATATATTTGTGGCACACAACCTTTGATGATTTATATAACACAAAATGTGCTTTAACATACCACAGTGTTCCCTTATGCTTAAAGTATCAGTTAAAACAAGTTTTTGTTATTTAAAATTTTGAAATGTCTTCTAGCTATGCATGATGTCCTTTCTGCATTAAATAAGGCTTCTATGAGTCAGTATACATTGAAAATGTTATGTGCGGCCCTTTAGTGATGCAGAGGGCCCCACTTGTGGCCCTCCATATCAACTCAGTTGCCCACCACTGCCCCAGATCCAGGAAGTTCTGGTGGAGTAGGATTAGCTAGGCACATTTTCCACTCTTAGATCACTCACCTTAGTCTAGGCTGGCGTGCGGGCAGTCAGGGAGCAGAATAGAATGTAATCTTCCTATAAGTCTCAATTACAAGGATCCCCTGTTTTTCAGCTTGCTGCAGGTTTCTAGTGGGGAAGTGCTGCCCAGACCGCATGACGCAGATCTGATCACCACTGGGGTATGGAAGCTGCCATCCAGCATCCTCTCTCACCTTGATATGCAAGTAGCAGCCCATTGTGGCCTGACTTCCCCACTAAGTCATTGTGATCTGTTTTGGGACCCCAGAGTTGAAGCAGGATTACTATGCCTCTCTCTCTCTACAGTTCTATTGTTGCAAGTTGCCTTGTTTTGTTAGTGAGACCATTGGTGTCATCATCAAATCACCGTTTCGGTTATCACATTTATTTACACCTGCACCATCCATCCATTGATCCATATGTTCCTAGATAGGAACCATTTTTAAATTGTAAGTATCCATACCCACCTTATAAGTATACAGTAAGTATCATGATAAAGATTGGAAGGAAGAGGAAGTTTAACCCTCTGAGCGTTTGCCACGTGGCGCGGTTTTTTTATAACCGTGCCACGGGCAATCGCGGCGGAGCACAATGTGCTCCGCCGTGATTACCAGCTCAGCTGAGGGATGTAAACAAAGGTCCGGCGTCGCTGGAGACGCCGGACTTCTGCTGACAGAAAGCGACGCCCCTCCAGTTTGACGGAGGTCTGTGGCGCCGCCTACCCCCGCCCCCTTCGTGTCACCGGTGACGCGATCGGGGGCGGACCCGGAAGCATCGGCATACATGCCGATGCTCCCGACCGCCGTCAGAAGACGGCGAGACCTCGGGCGTTCCTCCGGCTAACTCGGGCTGAGTTTCATGATGCATGAAACTCAGCCCGAGTTAATTCGGGGAGAACGCTCAGAAGGTTAAGGGCCGACAGTCATTGTGATCTGTTTTGAGTTGAAGCAGGATTACTATGCCTTTCTCTCTACAGTTCTATTGTTGCAAGTTGCCTTGTTTTGTTAGTGAGACCCATTGGTGTCACCATCAAGTCACCTATTGTCATTGGTTGATCCTCAAACCTCTACAGAACACTGGGTTTTGCTCAGGTGGGTATAATGAGGAGCAAATCTGGAAATGTGACGCAAGCAGCTTCAGAAAATAGAAAGTTTAGAATATCTTAAAAAAATTTGCTTAGCTCTGCTTTAATCTAAATATAAAGATGACTTCTGCTTTATCATAGAATCTTTACCACGCCAATGTGATTTCAAAATTGTTTTCCCTTTATTCGTCTGCAGCTATTGTTTCATGAAGGTCCTGGTTTCAGCATGTCCTGTAGGTTGACTCTACCAGTTGTGTTCCTTTGTTGTCACCTCGTCGTATGGGTGTTTAAGACACCATACAACATACATTATGTTGGCATATGTCGTATAGCAATAAACCTGTCCTGAGAATTAGAATTTATTGTGTGTCTCTAATTTCTAGAATTCTGGGTCATTAGAGCCAATGGGTGTGAATGACTGCATGTTCTAAGACCAGAGTATAATCTAATGGGTGTTGCTCCATGGTGTCTATCATTAGGGCCAACCGCAATTCAAAATATCCATAAAAGCCCTACTGGGTCAATGACCCCAAGTTTGTCTATGCAGGGCTTTACTGGCCCAAAGGTTTGGTCATGAAATAGAAATCAGCTTAAAGAATAAAAGGTCTTTGTTGGGTGTCGTGCTGGACCATTTACCCACACAGGGCAGTTTCTTAAAACACAGTATTACATAATATTAAAAGAAACAGTTAATGATATATAACAGACTATTTGATCGCTTAAGTGATCTGTATCGTCAAACGTGTTTCGTTCCAACACTGAACTTCTTCAGGAACCCATCATGATAACTGATACAATATAAGACGTATTTCTACCTGTTTGTTACATCGTCTAAAACTTGTTTCAATGTGACTGGTTAAATTTAAGCGCCGGGATACAACACCCTGGTGCTGACAGTGGCATCTTCTCCTTATATTCCCCATTTGGGTCTGAGTGGGATCAATTTTGATCCCCAGTCCACTGGAAGGGGAACCACCCCTATGATTAGGCATCTTGAGACTCCCATGCGAGTCCTGGGTGGCTGGTAATAGAACACCCTGCCCCCATAAGACAGAAAGCAGTTACCATCTGGGACATCCCATTTCGGGCTTGGTGTGAGATGTCTGTCCATCTTGGCATCTCCATTGCTGTTATCGCATTTATTTACACCTGCACCATCCATCCATTGATCCATATGTTCCTAGATAGGAACCATTTTTTAATTGTAAGTATCCATACCCACCTTATAAGTATAAGTATCATGATACATGAGTACCATTCCATGAGTAGCACCTGTGCATATTTACGTAACAGTTCATGTCTGGGTCACCATCTTGGCCGGACCTCGGCAGACCATCCCTCCCGGCGGCTGCTCTGCCAACACAGTCTGTAAAGAAGGAAAAGGGGTGATGTCCCCAATGCAGTCCAAGCAATGTCTCAATGAGCCCAAGCACCCATTCTTTTTGGTGTAAGTTCTGGTACTTTATTGGATGTCATCATGGTACAGTTCACATCGGTCCATGCCATAGTTGTACATGCCAGTCTTGCTTTTGCAGCCTCACTAGTCCTGGCCCTCTCATTTGTAACTTCTCTGGGGGCTAGGGTGCCTTTGCCCCCAGCCGGGGGACAAGGGGAAGATCACAGATCACATCTCTGCAGCAAGCTGTCTTCAGCCCACAGACCGGAAGTGTCAGTTCACACAAGGGCTAGTGTCCAGAGACACTCTCCACTCCTGCCAGTTCTGAGGACACACTAAGAAGACCCAGCTCCACCCCCAACTAGGCCTAATATCAACTCAATCCCAGCATGGCAAGTCATGTTCACATGATTAAGGCTATGTTTCCATTACGTTGGGACCCCTCCGCTAAGCGTATATGCTTAGCGGGGGTCCCCGACATAGCAGATACCTGCTCAGCAGAGGATCTGTCTTCATTGCGCCGAGCCGCTCCGCTGATGTAAAGCTGAACATAGTGGAGTATGTTCAGCCTCTGCACCAGCGAATGTATAAACAGACCATGTGCTGAGCAGGCAATGTCTGTGAGATACGTTGGGGTCCCGACGTATAATGGAAACAACCTCTAAGGAAGATTCTAGCACATTCCTAAGTTTGATACAATTAAAACCCTGTCTCAGGCAGGCACCAGCTCCAGTGTCCCACTGTAACCTCATCTCAGTATTGCTTGGTTAATGCTGTTCATGACACTGTGTTAAAGACAGGCACAATTTAACATCTCAATCCTACAACATTTCCACATAACACACACCCCACTCTCCTACAGAAGAAAAAGAAAAGGGAAAAAAAAAATTGCATGCATCTTTTTTGTCCAACACAGGAAAAAAGCAGGGAACACATGAGCTTACATATGTCTACTCTTACTTTCAACCCCCAGATCTCCAACAACCTTAAAAGTCAAATTTTTTTTTGTAATTTACATTCCCAATTTGACACCCCTAACTGCAACCTTTTAGTTATATTACTGTTTCCCTTTGGGTATCCAAGTAACGTAAATTGTATATATTTAACAATTAAACTGAAATAACCATAATACCAATTTCTGTACAAATGCGATCAGTAACAACAATATTGGTCCCCATAACTAGGTTCTAAACCCCATTTGCGTACTGGCGGACCACTTATGTGCACCCCTGACTATAATCAAAATTTAATATACACCAACCAGAAAGGCTACCCTAAAACATAAACAAATTGGCAAAGATAAGCAAAGCAACTCAATTTGTAAGTAAATAAGTAAGTAAATATCGCTCTTGTGAATTTAGTTTTGCATAAATTCAGTCCAAGTTCAAATTTTTGAGCAGAAAATATGTAATTTATGCAAAAACGACATGCGCTATAAAACACACACGTAATCAAAGTGAAAAACTGGGACAATGTCACTGGCTGACCCTTAAAAAAATGTCAACAATTGAGGAAGTTCTCCCTTCTCAACTAATATAAATGTTAAACAAACTTAGGTTTTGTGACATTTGTGGCATTGTGCTGTGTAATCAAACTACACTGTTTATGTGGATGGAGTGTGGAGATGGGGTTTGTCGATGGTGTATATGTGCTTTCTAACAATGTCTGGACCGCCTGTGCTAAACTAATATTTTAGACCATTCTATGAGTAGACCATTATTCAATGTGGCCAAGTAGTGACCCGAGAAACACGACCCGAGTATACAGTATATTGCACTGTGAAAATACTGCTGTATGTCCCTTTAAGGGTTACACTTATTGTTTATCAGTTGCTAGAACTCTTTTGCAAGGACAGGGTTAATAGTTTTTCCCGCTGTTTTGGCTCTCTGCTGTAACAATTCTGTTATGCTCAGTTACAGGCCTTAAGCCAGCCCCTTTCTGAGGATATAAATATTAGTTCCTCAGAACATTCTGGGCTTTTCTGATGTGACTTCCCTGACAGCTTCCTCAGTTGTGTCCCCAGACGAGAATCCCTGGTTGGAGTGATCTCTGCTGACCTTGAGTGTGACACTCTGATTGGACTGCTATTGTTCTTCATCCCAGAGAGAGCCTACAGCCGCCCTGTCAACAGTAACAGCAGCTGGTAGCAATACCTTGGCAACGTTTATTACGAAGTCTGGACCCCATCTCTGCCTTCGGAAGTTGGTGCCTGTATGTAAATATTCCCTAATAAACTATACATAGCCCCTACCAGCTGCGCGGACTTGGGTGTGAGCCATGTTTGGTGACTGGACAGAGGACATCCATAAGAAAAGACCTGGTTGTGTAAGTTGTGCACTACACTACATCTGCATGACACTACAGCCTAGTAGAGTGTTAGCCATGGATAAATATAGAGTTTGTACAAGCCTGAAAATGGGATCTGCGACATCCCCAAAGCTTACTTCTCTGATGACTTCAGTTAGCCAATAAACAGTATCACTTGAACTCCAAACTCTCTCAATGTGGCCCAGAAATAGAGATGGTCGAATTTTTTTTCCAAAATTCGACCATTTCGACGGTTTCAAGTTAATTGCAAAGCCTCTGAACATGGTATCATCACCTTGCTGGAGATGTAGAGAAGGTTTGGGGGTATACTCCAAAAAAGAAAGTTTGTCTCTAACACAAATAGTTTTTTAACAAGTTAAGTTCAAAGTCAAGTAAAAATTTCGAAAATCGGAGTTTCGACTTTAACTTTGAACTAAATTTATGCAAAAACTACATGTGTTAGAGCAAAACTTTTTTTTTTCAAATGTTCCCCCAACCCTTTTCTACATCTCTAGCAATTTTGGTGATACCATTTTCAGGGGCTTTGCAATCAGCTCACAAAGTTAGCAAGTCGAAAAATTCGACCATCTCTACCCAGAAACACTGCTATTCGCTATGTAATATCTCCGCTATGTAATGTCTTCGCTATGTAATGTCTTCGCTATGTAATGTCTTCTCTATGTAATGTCTTCTCTATGTAATGTCTAAAGGCCCCCATACAAAACGATATACAGTGGCTTGTAAAAGTATTTGGCCCCCTTGAACTTTTCCACATTCTGTCACATTACAGCCACAAACATGAATCAATGTTATTGGAATTCCGCGTGAAAGACCAATTCAAAGTGGTGGCATGTGAGAAGTGGAAGGAAAATCAGACATGATTCCAAACATTTATTACAAACAAATAACTGCGGGGGTGGGGTGTGCAGAGTAATTATTCAGCCCCCTTTGGTCTGAGTGCAGTCAGTTGCCCATAGACATTGCCTGATGAGTGCTAATGACTAAATAGATTGCACCTGTGTGTAATCTAATGTCAGTACGAATCCAGCTGCTCTGTGACGGCCTCAGAAGTTGTCTAAAGCCCCCCATACACCTTTAGATTCCTCCATACAATTTCCATGAGACCTACCAACAACTATGTAGTATAGTGACCTCCCTGATAGAATACATAGTGATTTGAAGGTGTAGAAAACCATATTACATGGTTTTGGTAGTAGAAAAGTTGGTTGTACAGAAATTGCATGGTAATTGTATGTGGTGTATGGGGTACTTAAGAGAATATTGGGAGCAACATCACCATGAAGTCCAAAGAACTGCACCAGACAGGTCAGGGATAAAGTTATTGAGAAATGTAAAGCAGGCTTAGGCTACAAAAAGATTTCCAAAACCTTGAACATCCCACGGAGCACTGTTCAAGCGATCATTCAGAAATGGAATGTGGCTGCAGAGCCGATCGGCGCAGCCGGGTAGGAGGGAGCAGCCTTGACAGGGCAGGCTGGAGACAGGAGAGTGACAGCCGAGAGGCCCGGAAGTGGAGGGACTATAGACGGGGCTAGGAAGGCCATTTAAGGAGGAGCGCCCGGAAGTGAGGCCTCTTCCACAGGAGAACAGGCAGACAACGGACGTAGAGGTATGGAGCAGCATTCTGCGACCCCGCTGGAGGCCCTGATCGCTCAGATCAGGGCGGCGGCGGGCGGTGACAACTGGGTGCGGGCGCAGATGGCTGCGCCGGCTTCCCGGCCAGTGACCGCCGATCCACCTCGCCCCGTCTGTCTCAGGTGCCGGCCTCCCGAGCGTCTGAGCCCCTCTGCTTTGCCAGCACGCAGGAGGCGGGGCTCCGGTCCGGCCGCGGGCTCCCGCGCCGGGCGCTGGGGCTCCCCTTCTCCTTCTGCTGCGTGCTCTGCCAGGGAAGCCGCGGCGGCAGCGGTGGCTGGTGGGGCAGCGCAGGCCTCCCCAGGCGCGGCGCGCCGGTCGGGGGGGCGTGGCCACGCATCCCGGTCTGAGGTCGCAGCACGGCAAGCTGGGCCCACTACTAGGCCGCGGCGCTCCACGGGTGGCGCGGCTGGGGGCC
>CM070041.1:65949498-65959776 GCA_036250615.1 Ptychadena robeensis | reverse complement strand
GGGGTTCTAGCAGAAGTGATTACTGACCAGGAAGAAAATACATTGAGCAGAGGCTGCCATACTTGCTGACCACTGCACCCCCTACCAGCTCAGGCCTGGGACGGGAGTCCCCTCTGACGGCAGCCCTGCCCGTTCCTTCCCAGCTATTTTGGGGATGATACCATGTTCAGGGGGAATGCTAATTACAAATTCAAAAAGGTGAGTCATTGACTATAACCAGAGCGGTGGATGGAAGTTTAGACTTCTCGGATTTAGGTCATTTAGTAAGAACGGCAGGATGAGGATGACTAAAGCTCCCTTATTGTTTTCCCTTTGTAGGGGTTGTATGGTAAGTTCTTCCTCTCTACTCCATCGATAGACACCAGAGGCTACAGATCCATGAGTGGAGCTCAGGGTAGGATATTTTTGGGGGTGCTCAGGGTAGGATAAGGGTAATGAAAAGGGTGATGATACCATGTTCAGGGGCTTTGCAATTAATCGTTGAAATGGTCGAATGTTTAAAAAAAATTCGACCATTTCTAATCACTAGAGATGGTTGCCCCTGAGCATGGGATCATCACCAACACTGCTTGAGATGTAGAGAAGGGTTGTAGGAACATTGTAGGGGTTGTATGGTAAGTTCTTCCTCTCTACTCCATCGATAGACACCAGAGTCTACAAATCCATGAGTGGAGCTCAGGGTAGCATATTTTTGGGGGTGCTCAGGGTAGGATATTTTTGGGGGTGCTCAGGGTAGGATATTTTTGGGGGTGCTAGCACATGCCGTTACCCTACAAGTCAAAAGCGGCTTTATATAGAAAAGGATGAAATCTTGGTATCTGGGCAGCTTGGGGTCTTCACTTGGGGTCTTCACTTGGGGTGCTGCAGCGAGCCCCCTGAAACAAACATGGCGACGAGTCATAGGTGCGTGATGTACAAAACAAGGTCCAGAAAAGCTTCACATCGATGGAGCCTCAAGCGATGCAATGAGCAGGCCGTCCTCATCCGCCGGCGGCCGCGGCGCCGCATTGCCGACCAAACCAAATCGAAAGGCTGCCAGCGAAGCTTCAAAGAAGCGAAATCACGATGCACTGGAGACGAGGATCCCTCGCGAGGGGGGATGTGTGGTGCCCACGTTTCCAAAATAGTCCGATACGTGTCCGCGTCCGTCTCACTTCTTCTTTCGGTAGTCGTCCTCATCCCTGCACTCCACCGCCGACAGGGCGATCAGCATCTGGGCGGCATAATACGTGGCCATGATGATGGCTCGCGAGCACGGGACGGGGAAGCAGAACTTGTTGACGGCGATGGTCAGGTCGGACACGATGAAGAGGATGGCGCCGATGCAGGCCGAGAGCTTGGTCCATGTCCAGAGGTCATTGCAAAGCTGGACCCCGGCGACGGCTCTCCAGCCCATGAAGGCGATCAGCGCCGTGTAGACCGCCACCAGGTACACAAAGGGGCCGGTGAGGTAAGTGTACAGAAAAGTATATAAGATGCCGGATATTAGGCCGACCACTGCTCCTGTGCGGAGGTCCAGAGGCTTCATCCCAAAGGCAGAGGAATAGAGGATGTGGGTGATGGCGAACATCAGCAAGCCTGCAGACAACAACAAACAATGGTGAGCTTCATGAATGGGGCTCAACACAACTCTACAAAAATCAGACACCTACGTGGTTGTAGTTCCCCAATACCAAGATCCCTGTCCGAGGGCCTTGGGTCCATGTCTAGGAATCTAGAGGAGTGCTGGTCAGCCACACAGTCTGTAAGTCTGTGACCCCCCTCTCCAGCAGTTACAAGAGGTGCTCATCCACCGATCTCCCTAGGACCACCCCTGGTCATGGCCCTGACTTTATCAAGATGCAGAGACTGCCTCATGGCCCCACCTTAATCAAGATGCAGAGACTGCCTCATGGCCCCACCTTAATCATGATGCAGAGACTGTGTCATGGCCAGTGGCGGTTTTAGATTGGGGCAATATGGGCGGTTGCCCAGAGCGGCATCATACCGGGGGGCGGCACCTGGGCATTGAACATTTTTTCCAATGGCCAGATGCCTCCCACACCCCAGCGTGCCCACTTATCAAGCACTCAGCCGCCCAGGGAGAGAGAAGATCATCTCTAGAGGAGTGCTGGTGAGTCAAGGAGTCGGTAAGTCTATAACCCACTTGCCCCCCCTCTTCAGCAGTTTCAAGAGGTGCTCATCCAGGTGAGGGGGGTGCTGGTCCACCAATCTCCCTAGGACTACCTCTGGTCATGGCCCCGTCTTAATCATGATGCAGAGACTGTGTCATGGCCCCGCCTTTATCATAATGCAGAGAATGCGTCATGGCCCCGCCTTACATGATGCCAGAGGACTGCGCATTGGCCCCGCCTTTATATGATGCAGAGCGAGACGTGTCATGGCCCCGACTTATATAATGCAGAGACTGCGTCATGGCCCCGCCTTTATCATGATCAGAGACTGTGTCATGGCCCCGCCTTTATCATAATGCAGAGACTGCGTCATGGCCCCGCCTTTATCATGATGCAGAGAATGTGTCATGGGCCCCGCCTTTATCAATGCGAGACTGCATCAGGCCCGCTTTATCTATGCAGGACTGCGTCATGGCCCCGCCTTTATCATGATGCAGAGACTGTGTCATGGCCCCGCCTTTGCATATATGCAGAGACTGCGTCATGGCCCCGCCTTTGATCATGACTGCAGAGACTGTGTCATGGCCCCGCCCCTTATCATAATGCAGACTGTGTCATGGCCCCCGCCTTTATCATAATGTCAGAGAGAGGGACCACCCACAAGCTATAAGGAGGAGGAGCCAGCATGTCACAGACATTTATCTTGAGAAAAATGTAATTATTATATAGCTGGGACTCTATAGTGGAGGGGGAGGGGGGTTCATGGGCTAGACAGAGGGCATCGAGAGAAGTTGGGCTTTTAGTGACCTGACCCTGACATTCTGAAGCTTTATTTGCTATAATAGGAACTCGCTTAGCAGATGACTCCCCGGGGACCCGGAATACTGTCCCATTGTGCCACGGCGGTTCATTTTCTTTTGTTGGAGGATTGTGCTGGCCTATTGTATGAAGCACGGAGCCAATGAAATGTGGGATCCTGGGAAGTATACAGTGTGGACCGGAGGGGTTACAGAACTCTCTATGTATAATTCACAGACGCTGCCAGAGGATTACAGCTGCAGGCCACAGTCGCCGGCTCTCACCATCCTCGAACCCCCAATAAAGAGGAAAAGTGGGAAAGACGTGAGAGTCTGAGGCAGTGAATGGAGGCTTGTGGGGTTCCAGACTGGGGGGCTCGTGTACAATGCAAATCCTCCATCGCGGAGGATGCGGAGAGCCGGCAAGACAAGCGCTCGTTTATATGGTCAGAAATGGAGAGTCTGAGGCCCCTACAAGTTACAGGGTCAGAGCGGCCCACAATGGAGAGCTCAACTTTGCTGGTTGATGGTATAATTAACCTTGTCGCCACTATGGGACCGAGTTCTCTGCGGTTTCTGGGTCTAAAAATCTGCTCTATGACCATTATGAGCAGGTCCACCACCCCGGGGCTGAGGGACCCCAAGTCTACACAAATGTGTGTTATATATAAGGAGATCCTACTATTCTAGGTGAGCATATTAGGGGTTCCACCACCCCCATGTGTGGACCCCTGTCTACAAACCTACTGTGTCCATTATAGGAGTTCCTCCAACCCCCAGTGGTCCATATATGGAAAATACGCGATTCCAGAGCTGGGCATTATTAGGTGTTCCCAACCCCCATGCTAAGGATCCACGTCTACCACTTACTGAGTCATTAAGGGGTTCTGCTATCCATGTGCTGAGCACCCCGTCTACACAACTAGTGGGTCCATTATAAGGGGTTCCACCAACCCTTATGCTGAGCACCCCCATCTTCACACTTACTGGGTCCATTATAATAGGTTCTACCATACTCATGCTGAGGATTCCAGTTCACACACTAGTGTCCATATATGGGGTTCCAACAATCCCCATGCGGAGCAACCCCCAACACCACACCTACTGTGTCATTAAAAGGGTTACACCAACCACCATGTTTGAGCACCCCAGTCTACACACTTGCTGTGTTCCATTATTAAGTGTTCCACCATCCTCAGTATACACACCTACTGGGTCCAATACAAGGGGATCACCACCCCCATGCTGAGCACCCTTCTAATCACTGTGTCCATTATAAGAGTTCCAAAACCCCGGTGAGCACATGTCTACAACTTACTGTGTCCATACTGTGTCTATTATAAGGGGTTCCACCAACCCCATGCTGAGGACCCAGTCTACACATCTAACGTGTGCATTAGTAAGTGTTCACCAACCCCCATGATGAGGACCCTAGTCCTACACACCTACGGTCCATTATAGTGGTTCCACCAACCCCCATGCTGGAGGACCCTAGTCTCCACACCCTACGTGTGCCATTATAAGTGGTTTCTCACACAACCCCCACTGATGAGGAACCCTAGTCTTGACACACCTACTGTGTCCAGTTATAAAGTGGTTCCACCAACCCCCATTGCTGAGGACACCTCGTCTACACACCTACTGTGCCTAAATTATAAGTGGCGTTCCACACCAACCCCCATGCTGAGGACCTCCTAGTCTACACACACCTACTGTGTCCATTATAAGTGGGTATCCACAACAACCCACATGCATGAGGACCCTCGGTCTACACACCTCATACTGTGGAATCAATGTATACAGTGGTTCCACCAACCCCATGCTGAGGACCCTAGTCTACACCACCTACTGTGGTCCAAAATTACTAACGTGAGTTCCAACCAACCCCCATGCTGAGGACCCCATAGTCTACAACACTACTGTGTACAGCCTTTATGAAGTGGTCTCCACAACCCCCCCATGCTGAGGACCCTAGTCATACACACCTTACTGTGTAAAGCCATTTTAAGTGGTTACACACCAAACCCCCATTGACTGAGGGACCCTGAGTCTACACACCTACTGTGTACCATTCATAAGTGTGGCCTCCAACAACAACCACCATGCTGAGGGACCATAGTCTACACACCTACTGTGTCCTAGTCTAAGTGGTTCCACCAACCCCCCATTGCCTGAGCGACCCTAGTCTACCTCAGAAACCTTACGGTGTCCAGTGTTATAAGGATGGCTCCAAACAACCCCCAAGGACCCTAGTCTACACACCTACTGTGTCCATTATAAGTGGTTCCACCAACCCCCATGCTGACGACTCTAGTCTACACACCTACTGTGTAAATTATAGGTGGTTCCACCAACCCCCATGCTGTGGACCCTAATCTAAACACTTACTTTTTTCATTATAATAGTAGAGTGTTGTACCGTGTTAGCCATCGATAAATGCAGCAAGTTTGGAGATCCCTTCTTCAGGCTAATAGGTATTAGCCTGAAGAAGGGATCTGCGATATCCCGAAAGCTGCCTTCAGTTAGCCAATAAACGGTATCACTTGAACTCCAAACATGCTGCATTTTTCATTATAAAGAGCTACTACTACCCCTAGCTGAGTTCCCAGGTCTGTATATCTGTTACATCCATTATAAGGGATTCCACAATTACCATGCTGAGGACCCCTGTCTACAAAACTACTGTGTCCATTATAGGGAACTCCTTCTATCCTTGATTTGACATCCCAGGTCAGCATACTTGTTGTGTCCATTTTAAGGGGTTTCACGCTAAGGACCCAAGTCAACACACCAACAGTGTCCATTATGAGTAGCTCCTACGATCCCTGAGCTGAGTTCCTAGGTCAGTATACCTGCTGTGACCTTTGTGAGGGGTTTCACTATCCCTGTGCTGAGGACCCAATTCTACACATCTACTGGGTCCATTATAAGGAGCTCCTACTGGCCCTAAGTGGACTTCCCGGGTCAGTATACTTGCCGAGTCCATTGTGAGGGGTTTCACTATGCCTGTGCTAAGGGATACTGAGTCCAGTATAAGGAGACCCTACTAGCCCTAAGTAGACTTCCCAGGTCAGTATATCTGCTGTGTCCATTATGAGGGGTTCCACCATCCTCATGCAGAGCACCCCCATCTCCATTAAAATGGGTTCCACCAACCACCATGTTGAGCACCCCAGTCTACACACCTGCTGTGTCCATTAAAGGGGTTCCACCAACTCCCATGCTGAGGATCCCAGTCTAAACACCTACTGTGTCCATTATGAGGGGTTCCTCATGCTAAGGAGTCTAGACTGTTTCATACATTGTAAGCACCCATATATGTAGAGATCACCGTCCACAATTAATAGGATCAGGAAGGATCAGTTAGGGGGCAAACATCATAAAATTCAATATATATTATATTTTATACTTTACATTACATATCATACATCTAATAAAGACTTTTTGGCATAGAACATTTTCATCCAGCAGGTGGCAACCATGAGCTAAGAATCTGAGGTTCTAACCCAGGGGTGGGCAAACTTTTTGACCTGTGGGCCACAATGGGTTTTTAAATGTGACATGGGGGCCGGACCAAGAGCCTGCAAGGGCCGTCCGGCATAGGGTCCTAAGTCCTAGGAGACAATCCAAACACTCATCCTCTAGGCGTTTCTCTTCACTTATTGCAGGGAGTGAGGGGAGCCAGAGCGTCTTGACATCAAAGTGACAAAGGGCCACATTAAAAGACTAAAGGGCCAGTTGTGGCCCCCGGGCCTTAGTTCTCTTGGGTTCACTGGGATTTTTCTTGTATGTTTCATGGCGTGGCAAACATATGTAATGAAAGGTATGTCGGGGGCTAAATTTTACATTATACAAAGTGAGTGGGGTGCAATGGAATATAAAAAGAAGAACCAATAGCTGAGAGGAGTCGGGAAGTAAGGAGTTAATTAGGGATTATTAGAGTGAACTGGGAGTAGAGAGGAATCTAATTATTTAAATATCGTATTTTTCGGACCATAAGGCGCACCCAGTTTTTAGAACTGAAAAAAATATTTGAAGTGTTCAAATCAATAGGGGGTAAAAATCCCCAGCAATACCAAATTTCAGCCACTAGATGTCACCAGTAGCACTTCATGGCACATCACATCATCTTTCTCACACATCGGAGAAGAGGGGGGCCGAGTGGGAAGCTGCGTGCAGATGTCTCCCCTCTACAGCTGTGTGTAAAAGCTGCAGCACGAGTGCAGCTCTCACACACAGGCAGAGATAGATGGGAGAGATGCCAGCTGGCAGCTCTTTTATCTATCTGTCTGTGATCTAAGTTGGTTATATAAGCTGGGCTCCACTGATATAAACTATACAGTACAGATTGGAAATCCGGCCGTGGGTGGATCTCCCATCTGACAGCTCCTCCTCCTCCCTGGCTAATCTTATTGCCGGGAGAGCGAGACACTGGAGGGGAGCCAAGGTGGGGCCACTGGCGCATTCAGACAGACACTTACACTTTTTCCCCCAATTTCTGAGGGGGAGTGCGTCTTAGGGTGTGATCTTTCGGGACCCCTACGTTAAGCGCAGTGCTTGGCGGGGGTCCCGTTGGATCCCTTACACATCACCTGCCCGGCGGATCCTGTGTTCACACATCCGCCGATGCAGGAGTTAACATTCTGCACTAGGTTAACCCCTGCCTTGGTGGATTGTCTCAGAGAACAGAGCATCTGCCGGGCAGGTAATGTGTTTGTGCTCCGTCGGGCCCCCCCGCGCTTAACATAGGAGTCCCGATGGATCACACAGCTCTGTGGAGACATAGCCCTTATGGTCCGAAAAGTACGGTGCACGTAACCCAACCCAATCAGGATAGTGTGAATATAAACATACAGGAAGGAGTGAACAGTTATGGCTCTTCATCCAATCAGAAGGATGGGGGCCCTATGTATATATCTACCTATGTATATATCATGGGGGACATTAACCCTTTGTGTGGGGGTTCGCTCTACAGAAAAGTGAAAAGCAGAATGCGTATGAAACTATGACAAAGGTGAAACGAGGTTTGGAATAATCCTGCTGCCATGGCTGCGCTGCCCCGCAGGAGGACATTATTGTGCGGAGAAATAATCCCGAGGTTTAGTTTACGGCGGTGAAGGATGGCGCCCATTCAGCAGGCCGCCTCACAATGCCTCCTCACCACGCTTCACTTACCATAGACAAAGTAACCCTGTTCCTGCCAGATCAGGAAGGCATCGCCGACCGCCGAGAAGATCAACCCGGCCAGGATCCTCTTGGCGCTCTGGTGGCTGACCAGGAAATTGACCCCGTGGGCCAAGAGGAAGACCCAGAGGCAGAAGATGGGAAGACACTTGATGAGCGCGCTGAACCAGGACGGGCTGGACGTTGGCAACCAAAGCACAAAATACACGCAGGTGGCCTTGAAGAACGGCACCAGCTTGGGGCCCTCACATTTCACCTGTAGGAGAGGAACAGAACATGAGGCGGAGGCAATACACAAACACACATATATAAAGGACACCTCACTTTTTATTTTTTAGTGTGTGAATGAACTGGGGTGCCTTCGGAATGAGCCTCCCCTGGCCCCCTGATCTACTTTATACAATCCACCAGGGGGAGCAGTAATCCACCAATCCACCAGGGGGAGCAGTAATCCACCAGGGGGAGCAGTAATCCACCAATCCACCAGGAGGAGCAGTAATCCACCAATCCACCAGGAGGAGCAGTAATCCACCAGGGGGAGCAGTAATCCACCAATCCACCAGGGGGAGCAGTAATCCACCAATCCACCAGGGGGAGCAGTAATCCACCAAGCCACCAGGGGGAGCAGTAATCCACCAGGGGGAGCAGTAATCCACCAATCCACCAGGGGGAGCAGCTCACTCACTACATATGCTGCTATCGCATCTACTTTTGAGATGTAATGGATAGATCTGGTGGGTCAGAACATCTAAAAGCAGCAGGTCATGTGGGGTCTTTTTATATGAAATGGGTTGTAGTCTAAGGAACCAAAGACAGGGTCCTGGGTGCCCAAAGCCCAATAATGCGCCCATGGGGGGGGGGCTATACCTATCCTACCTAGTCTATTGTAAATTTCTTCCTGATAGGAAGTGGCTAGTACCTACCATGGTGGTCCAAGGAAGAACACTGACAAGTCCTACATTGTGATGGATGGAAGAGGTGGGTTAGAACGTCTATAAGCAGCAGGTCATGTGGGTTGGTTCTAATATGAAGTGGTAAGTACCTAACATGGTGGTCTAAGGAAGAACATTGACGAGTCCTACATTGTGATGGATAGATGAGCCAGAACATCTAAAAGCAGCAGGTCATGAGGGTTGGACCTAATATGAAGTGGTTAGTACCTACCATGTTGATCCATGGAAAAACATTGACAAGTCCTACATTGTAATGGATAGATGTGGTGGGTCAGAACATCTATAAGCACAAGGTCATGTGAGTCAGTCCTGTGAGGAAGAGGTAAGTACCTGCCATGGCGGTCCAAGGAAGAGCAATGACAAGTCCTACATTGTAATTAATAGATAATTCAGAACATCTATAAGCAGCAGGTCATGTGGGTTGGACCTAATATGAAGTGGTAAGTACCTACCATGGTGGTCCAAGGAAGAACATTGACAAGTCCCACATTGTGATGGATAGATGTGGTGGATGAGGACATCTATAAGCCAAGGTCATGTGAGTCATTCCTATGAGGAAGAAGTAAGTGTCTACCATGTTGGTCCATGCAAGAACATTGACAAGTCCCACATTGTAATGGATAGATGAGATGAGTCAGAACATCTATAAGCAGCAGATCTTGTGGGTCGGGCCTAATATAAAGTCATGTGAGTCAGTCCTGTGAGGAAGTGGTAAGTGCCTACCATGGTGGTCCATGGAAGAATATTGACAATCCTTACAAGGTAATGGATAGATCTGGTGGGTCAGAACATCTAAAAGCAGCAGGTCATGTGGGGTCTTCTTATATGAAATGGGTTGTAGTCTAAGGAACCAAAGACAGGGTCCTGGGTGCCCAAAGCCCAATAATGCGCCCATGGGGGGGGGGGGGAACTATACCTATCCTACCTAGTCTATTGTAAATATCTTCCTGATAGGAAGTGGCTAGTACCTACCATGGTGGTCCAAGGAAGAACACTGACAAGTCCTACATTGTGATGGATGGAATTGGTGGGTCAGAACATCTATAAGCAGCAGGTCATGTAAGTGAGTCATTTGAGGAAGTGTTAAGTACCTTCTATGGTGGTCCAAGGAAGAACATTGACAAGCCTTACATGGTAATGGATAGATGTGGTGGGTGAGAACATCTCCAATTAGCAGGTCATGTGGGGTCTTCTTATATCAAATGGGTTGTAGTACAAGGAACCAAAGAC
>CM070041.1:65881355-65891683 GCA_036250615.1 Ptychadena robeensis | reverse complement strand
CGATCGGGTGAGTGATCAATTGGCCATGGAATCCGACACGTGTATGGCTAGCTATACACACACACACATCATACACACACACATCTTATACACACACATATCTTATACACACACACACATCATATACACATACAAATCACATACACACACAAATCATGTAAGCACACACACTCTAATTTCTTTTCAGTTCTAAAACCACCAAATTATTTCTACCACATATATCTGGGTCATTTATGATTTGCTTTATTGATTTGTATCCGTTACATCTACTAAAAGTACGGGCTGACAGGGTGCGTGCCCACATAGAGGGCTCTGAGCGCCACCTCTGGCACACGTACCATAGGTTCACCATCACTGGTCTAGGCTCTCCTGTACCTGAACTCTCATAATTGTATATCTGCAGTGTGAAATGTAAAGGCCCCCATACATGTAGCGAGCCGCGTCCGTCCGATGTGCGTGCGTGGGTTTTTTCCGCTTCCATTCATGTCTTTGCCCGCAATTGGCTGCAGCAGCTAGTGGCCACCCGACAAGCCCATAGACATCAATGGAGGTGGCCGCCCGCGGTAGCTGCAGTGCGGCCGCTCAATTCGGGACGAGCCCTTAGTGAAGTTTTATCAGCTGATAAGGTTGTGGCAGACCGCCCCCCACCTCCTCTCTGAGGCAGCTCCATGTAGTGATCTGCCTGCAGACATCATCCCCCTACAATGTAGATGCTATAGCCGTGCATTGTAAGTGAGGACCTTCTACATACAAGGATAATGTACATCTCCAAACATGAACACTTTCTATGTTTGACCCATTTAATGATTTTTTTGGGAGGTGTACTTATTTTATAACGCTTTCCATTAGCAGTTGACTTCTGGTCCCTCGAGTCCCCCTTTAGCGCGCGCTCATTGGTTGGCCGTCCACAATACAGAGATTTGCATATTTTATCATCACAAATAGCTCAGTGACAGTTCAGACGAATCGTTGGGACGCATTGTCTTTCTTTCTGCCCTTCGCATTGTTATTGTGAGCGGGTGGGTGTCTTCCTCCGCTTCCCGCTGCTCTCGCAGGCCGCGATGAGACTCCCCTGGGACGGGCGATGGGAGAAAGGCGTCACGAATCACCGAGAAGCCATTATCCGGAGCCGTAATGTTATGCGTTCCAGGAGAATTGGTATTTTGCATTTGAATTCAGCGTGCGCTGGGCTCCGTGCGCGCGGCGCGCCCTTTGAGTGACGGCGGGAGATCAGATACCGCGGTTACTATAGTAATATCTACATCTTGTTTTGCAGCTTATTCTCCAGAGGACGCGACGCTGCCAGTAACTTCGGCGCACTTTGCATCTCATCCGCCGATGTTCCTCTCTCTACTCTTCGGATTATTATTTTATGTTTGCGGTTCGCTGTGCTGCGGAGGATGTTATGGAAGAACTCCGGACTGCCCTTTCCTGGAACTGTCTTCTGAACTCCAGACTTACCTCTGTCTTGTACTTTGGGGTCATAAAATTGCTTTTTCACTGCAAGTTGTTGCTGGAGGACGTTCAATATCATTTAGAGCAGGGGTGTCCAAACTTTTTCCAAAGAGGGTCAGCTTATGTGAAGTGAAATGGGGGGGGGGGCCCAGATCTCTTCCTTCACGCATGGGTGGGATTACAATCATACAGCATTTGTCATTCACTGTCATAGCACTGATAAAGGCTGCACCTAGGCATGCTGGGACTTGTAGTCCTCCCAGCCATCCAGCCACATCTCACCTAACCCCAGAAGTCCCGACCATTCCTCTATCTATGGAGAATCAGTGAGGAGACCCCAGCACTGCTCTCCTTAATGCAGCGTTAATGCGATATGTGGGATAATCTGCACGGTGAAGCCTGAGCCAGCAACAGGCAAACCCCCTGACTGTACCTGTAGCGGAGAGCAGTGGCGTGCGGAGGGTGAAGGTCTCTTTAGGACCGCACCCCAGCATGCAACAGGACCTCCCGAGGAGATAAGAGAAGGATACCAGGAAGAGGTGGGGCTTAGTACGTGGATAGAGGAAGAAAGACAGATTCGCCCCTGTGCCCCTCTCCCCTGCCAGGACTAGAGATGGTCGAACTTTTTTTCAAAAATTCGACCAATTTCAACGATTTCGAGTTCATTGCAAAGCCCCTGAACATGGTATCATCCCCAACTTGCTGGAGATGTACAGGAGGGTTGGAGTCACACTCCAAAAAAGAAAGTATGTCTCTAACACAAACAGTTTTTGCACAAATGAGGTTCAAAGTCAAGTCAAAATTTCGAAAATCGGAATTTCAACTTTAATTTTGAACTTAATTTATGCAAAAACTCCATGTGCTAGAGCCATACTTTTTTTTTTCAAATGTTACCCCAACCTTTCTCTATATCTCCAGCAATGTTGGTGATGACAGCATGTTCAGGGGCTTTGCAATCAGCTCACAAATTTAGCCTAAAGTCAAAAAATTCGACCATCTCTAGCCGTGACTACAGTACGGTATCCATCACCGGCGTGTGTACAGACGGTGAGCAGAATAGTATGCAGCTCTACTGCTTGCCAGTTGCCTCTCCTCCTGCCTCCAGGGAGTACTCTGCTCGGAGTGGGGTGGCACCCCCCCGGCCGTTGCACCTGGGAACCGTGCTCGCCAGTCGGACCCTCATCCGGTATCTACCCGCCGTGGGGACCGGTGACGCTGTTGTGGCCTGCTGCGGGTTAAGGTACTGTGCAGAGGCGCTCATCGCCGGCCTGATCCCGATCCGGACTAGTTCCGGATCCTGATCCGATCCCGAACCAAATCGGACGCCGAACCGATCCTAAATCCTACCTGGTGGACTCTGCTAAACGTACTTTCAGACTAGTAGTTGGCCAAGTGTGGAGGACTCATTTCCACTACTGTTGCCTCATCGTTTAATAAAAAGTTTTACACAACCAACAGCTGCCTCAATCGTCTGGTTGTTTCCTGTGTCATTACATACCTTCCACAGTGTGTGGGGGGGGGGGTTATCCTTCAAGCAGTGTTCTCCCCAGAATTTTTTTTCAGCCGGGCGGCGCGATGACGTCATCGCGCCGCCTGCACCGGTCCGGCGGCCTCTCTGATAGGCATGCCGGCCAGCAGTCCTCTGACAGGCGGCGCCTCCCCATTCTTCAGGAGCGCGCCGCAGCCACTGAAAGACTCCGGCCCGCGGCTCCGGTAGTGTGCCGCGGGCCGGAGTCTTTCAGTGGCTGTGGCGCGCTCCTGAAGAATGGGAGGCGCCGCCTGTCAGGCTGCTCGCCGCGGAGGACTTGTGTGCCGGGTGGGGACTAAAATCTCCCGGGCGGGCCGCCCGGCCAATCTGCTCTGGGGAGAACACTGCTTCAAGGAATGTAACATTCTTTCCTATCGCTGCCCTGCCCACAGTTTCTCCTCATTGGTTGCCAGCACTTTAAATATCATCGGCTCATCTAACCATCAAGGAATTGCATAGACTCCCAAAAGTCAGTTTAATCGTCGCTTCTTCCATCATAAATTACGATCAAATCTGACATGGATCGTAGGGAAATCAAAATGTGTGTGGGGGCCTTTATATTGTAAGCTCCATGGGGCAAGGTCCTCTTCTCCTCCTGTGTCATAACCTGTGTGTTATCCTGTGTTGGGTTTCAACTCTAATATAATGTACAGCGCTGCATAATATGTTGGTGCTATATAAATAAGAGATAATAATAAATATTGTGTATGGTTGTAGGATCCAGTCGCTCTCACATACTGTACTTGCCAGGTGGAGAGGTGAGTTGCTGCCACCCAGTGGTGAGTTTTGGATATTGCAGCGCCTGACTCTCCTTTGTGATCTGTCCATCTGTTTGAATAATCCAATGACAAAAGTTGGGCATAGACGAGTCGTTTTGCTGCTTATTTCTTGGCACCCTTTGTGTGCCGGTCATGATTTTGGATGGACCTTCCAAAGTAATGGGATCGGCCAGGAATTTACCAACATGTCAGATAACCTTGCGTCCGAACACCATTTCCCATTATAGCTTCTTAATAGCAGTGCACTTTTGTGTTTGATTCAACTGACCTTCTGCAACTGTCTTTGTGACCTGGCCTGATATTCATCTGACATTGCTTGAACTCTGCCTCCCCTGACCTCGGATTGTCCCCGACCAAGTCTCCTGACTATTGAACTGATCTCTTGTGTATGACCATTGACTTGTGTCTGGTTTACCCAATAAAGCCTGGAGATCTGGTGTTGGTAGTGTAGCTTTGCCCAGGGTAACTCACTGGAGCAGTATAATTGTGTATGGTTGTAGGATCCAGTCGCTCTCACATACCGAACTTTCCCAGTGGAGAGGTGCGTTGCTGCCACCCAGTGGGGAGTTTTGGATAGTGCAGAACCCGGCTCTCCTGTGTGTTTTGCAGTTCTGTTTGAATAATCCAATGACAAAAGCTGGGCATAGACGGGTCGTTTTGCTGACTATTTCTTGTCAGATCGACCGTACAATATTGCTAGTGCCAAGAATTGGCTGGGCACCCTTTGTGTGCCGGTTATTACTTTGGATGGACCTTCCAAAGTAATGGGATCGGCCAGGAATTTACCAACATGTCAGATCACCTTGCGACTCCATTCCTGGTCTATTTTTCCAGGTGGGCGCACCTGATTGGTGTGAACATGCTCGGTGGTTAATATGCTGAATAATCAGGCAGGAATCTGCTTGTCTATGCCCAGCTCAAGTGTTGTCTGTGCTGCGGGATTGGCCAGGTGTCCAGATTTCAGTCTCCACCTGGGGTGGATCTGTGCTCGTGGTAGCGTACGTTTTTCTTTACTGCGGAGTGTCTTAAGCTAGCCAGACATGGGGCAATTATTTTGCGATTTGATTGTTGATTCAATTTTTAATAGATTAATTCCTGTGGAATCTATTCCATCATAAGAATCAATTCCACTTGTACGATCTCCTGAAATTTACTGACATGTTCGATCACTTTTAGTTGATCGCACCAGCTGGACAGGAATCCATTTACATTCAATCGACCTAAAAATTGACAGTTCGAACGGAAAAATCGAACTGTGTATGATCACCTTTACTCTGGATTGTTTAATCTGGTTTCAGATTTTGTATTGTCTGACTCCATTCATTGGACTGGTCCCCTGTGCATGACCTCTGCTTGTCTTTTTGGACTCTTCTGATTAAACACTTGGCTGATCTCCTGTACATGACTTCCACTTTGTTTTTGGACTTGCTCCCTCATCAGTCTCCACTTTATGATAGGATACTATGTTACTTGGCTGAAGGTGAAGAACGCAGCGAAGATTGGGGCATCCTATCTCAACTGAGACTGGTAATCCCCTGTACACCCTTACAGGTCTGGTCATCCATCTAACCAGAGGTACTGGTGTAGTACCATGTTTAGGGGATGCTACTGGTGTCCAGAATGACCCCTCATATGTCATGTCAAACAATACCCTAGAGGTGTCTTTTCCTTGAAAAATAAATATACCATCTGTAAGGTACTTGCACCCAGCACCCTCCTCATTGACGAGATCAAGGCCGAGGCATATCTCCCTGCTCTGGTGGAAGGATCTGTCCTGACCTAACTACTTTTCGGCCAAACAGCATCCCTAGTGTCCCTGTAGATGTGCACAGTACAGTCCAGTCCCTGCAGAAACCGCCCATTTAATAAACATTTGTCATGAACACCATTTCCCATTATAGCTTCTGAAAAGCAGTGCGCTCTTGTGTTTGATTCAACTGACCTTCTGCAACTGTCTTTGTGACCCGGCCTGATATTCATTTGTCATTGCTTGAACTCTGCTTGCCCTGACCTTGGATTGTCCCCGACCAAGTCTCCTGACTTTATTGAACTGACCTCTTGTGTATGACCCTTGGCTTGTGTCTGGTTTACCCAATAAAGCCAGTTACCTGGAGATCTGGTGTTGGTAGTGTAGCTTTGCCCAGGGCAACTCACTGGAGCAGTATAATTGTAGGATCCAATCACTCTCACATACTGTACTTTCCCGGTGGAGAGGTGCATTGCTGCCACCCAGTGGTGAGTTTTGGATATTGCAGCGCCCGGCTCTCCTGTGTGATCTGTAGATCTGTTTGAATAATCCAATGACTGGCCTAATATTAAGGCAGGAATCTGCTTGTCTATGCCCAGCTAAAGTGATGACTAAAAATTGACCATTCGAATGGAAAAATCGAGTATGACCACCTTCACTCTGGTGTTGGTAGTGTAGCTTTGCCCAGGGTAACTCACTGGAGCAACTAGGTCCTTTTCGGATTTTTATCCGTCACACACGCTGTCACACTGTAAGAGAATGTCCACACAGCATGTTAGGGGTTAACTTTTTACTAAAGGAATATTTACAAGTCCATTACACCATCACCCATAAGGCAGGGATAGAGTCTACGTTGCAAACAAAATCTAACCAGCTGCTAATAGGAGAGAGCACTGATGACTCTTACCCAGGGTAGAAGAACAGGTGGTCCAGTTGAGGTAGAGAGGGGAGGTAGGCTACTTCTCACCTGGCCGATATGGCACCTGATTGGAATCTGCTTTACCCACATGGCGAGTTGAGGGAAAGACTGCTCTGGTCCAAAGGGGATCTCTGTCATTCGTCATGGATGGGGGTCAGCCCGTGGCTTTGGCTATGTGGAAGGTGGAGGGAGACCTAGGGAGAAGAAGGGAGCACCTTGCTCCAAGGTAAGCTGTGCTTTCCAGCAGAGAGCCCAAGACAAAAGACCCAAGACAATAACTAACTACTTACTTAAATAACCTTTGCCCAGAGGAGGGGTTTAGGAGTTACTGGGCAGGATTATACAGTATGTCACATAAACCACTTCGACCATTTCTTTGGACCCAAGACGTTTGTGTATTGAATAGTTTTATGGAATATGAAATGTCAGGCGAAGTTAGCTGTGTTTTGAGAAATACTTTGATGATAATAATTTCACAGTTCTTCCTTGTACTCGGGATGAAAATAGATTTGGCTCTGAGCAGCAAAGATGTGTGTGTTCAGTATGTTCGTCGCCTGTGCAGAAATAGACAATGGAACTTGCCGAACCCATTCTAGTCCGGAACATAGAACATCTCTCTGACCAGGAAATATCTGATCAGTTCTTCGTATTTAGATTGATATTGTATTGTGTATCCGAAATATAATCCTCTGTGTGTGTTTTCATGTAGAAGGTTCATAGAGCCACTTCTCTTTTTGTCTGTAACCAGGGGGTAACCAAATCCTGCGTAAGAAGGTGCTCTCCAGTGAACCATAATATGCCATTTTCTTGGGGCCCCCTACCACTAGCACCCCCCCATTCTGAGGGCTCCAATGGATTCTTACCACTACCCCTTTAACCCCCTACCCCTTAAACCCCCTACCCCCTGGTCTGAGGGATCTAGAGGATGCTTACCCAGGGGTGCTCATAACTTTTTTAGTGATGCTGAAATATATGTTGCCCTTACTGGAAGTGCAGGAATAAGAAAGCAAAACCTGCCTGCACCACAGTGGCTTTTCTTCGCTCTTAGCTCTCCCTTTGTGTAATAACACAGCAGATATACAGTTAAAAAATGGAGGTTAAATAGGAACAAGGAGAAGAGGCACACAATCTAGTGCAAAAAAGTAAAGTGCTATAAATGATACAATAAAAGGAAACAAAAGATAAAAGGAGGTAGAGTGCAGGCTTAACAAGGAGTGATCTCACATGCCCCTATGCTTACCAGGATGACGTCACTTCCTGGTTATGGATGAGATCACTTCCTGGTTACAGATGCTGGAGGGCTCAGCAAGATCAATGGGACGCATTTCAAGTGGCTGCTCTTTGTCAACCAGGAAGTGATGTCATCCTGGTAAGCACACGGCCCTAAGAGATCACTCATTGTTAAGCCTGCAAACTACCTCCATTAGTGTGAGTATTTTATCTTTTGTTTTGTTTTATTTTACTATTTACATTACTTGGCTTTGTTGTACTAGGTTGTGCGCGTCGTGTCCTTTTTCCTATTTGTCTGTTACAGGGGGCCACACTCCTTCATTTTGAGAGCTGACCACCTACACGCAACTTAAACACACACCCCTTATTCTGACCCAGTTTTACTCTGTGATCTTTGCCCAGACCCCATACACCCACTGAGGGCCTTTCTGGCCACTGACATCACTGTAAAGGTTTCCATCCACGGCTTGTTTTATAATAGATTCAAGCACAATTGAGCAACGTGCATGCTCACCACTCTTGATTGTGCTCAAATCTATAAACAAATCGAGCTGTGTATGCCTTTCTTCGAGCGGGATCCACCGAAGTCAGGTCTGTCAAGCAGGTAATGGACGTGTCTGTAAATTCTGCTTGAATGTCATTCCTTTAGATGGGTACCCTATTTGGTACCCAAATGATTGACCGGGAATTGGGCACCTAAAGTAGTGTGCCTTGATTTCGGTGTAAATCATGGGCCCCCGAAAGGTCATATTTTGAGCGCCCATCAGGACGATAATGGGGACCATAAATGTGTAATCGCTGCTGACATTTGTGCACAACTACCGGACTTTTCGGGGGAAAATTGGGGGGAAAAAGTGCCTGCGTCTTATGGTCCGGATGCGCGACCCCCGCGGCCGCATAGAGATTAGCCGGGGAGCTGGAGGAGCTGTCAGTTGAGAGATGCCGGCTGGTGTCCGTCTCTCCCATCTGTACTGTATAATTGCCTATGCCAGCAGAGCACAGAGCCCTGCTGGCATAAGTAATGAAGAGAGGCATAGATTAACTGGCATCTACTCCTCTCTCCTGTACGTGGAAACTGCAATCACTCTGCAGCTCCCAATCACTCTGCAGCTCCCAACAGTAACAGCCAGCCGTAGAGGAGAGCAGAGAAGTAGAAGACTCTGCAGCTGTCTGCCCCCCACCTCCTCCCAATCCGTGTGGAGAATGACGTTGTGCTGAGAGTGTACTGCTGCTAGTGACACCTACTGGCTGAGTTGAATATTGCATTCATCAATTGATTGCATTAACCCAACTGACGTGAAAACGTAATAAATCTTTTTTTTCTGGTTTTCCTGCCCTTAAAACTGGGTGCGTCTTATAGTCCGAAAATATGGTAATTTATGTTATTTTTAGGAACAGCAGAAACCGAGCAACTTACCTGTCTCATAACATGTATGTGCCCACTGTAAAATGGGGGGGGGGGGGCAGAGGGATAATATATGGGGGTTGTCTTTTCAGGGGAGGGCTTGGCCTCTTCAAAGTGCCTCCACAATACTAAAACGTACCAAGACCATTGAGGACAATTATATTCTTCCAGCTCCCTGGAGACACTTTTACATTTTGTTCCTAGTGTGGCAACCAAATTCCATAAATACGTATTTTCATCTCTTGACTCGTGAATTAGTATGGCTGCTTTAAAATTTGATTTACAGGTCTGTGGGTGGAACTAAATACGAGCATGTCACATCTTTGTGCAGAGTGCGTTGAGCATGTGTGGTCATGTGATGCAATAATCAAGCCTGCTCAGGAGTAGTGATGAGTAGAGATGGTCGAATTTTTCGACTTGCTAACTTTGTGAGCTAATTGCAAAGCCCCTGAACATGGTATCATCACCAAAATTGCATTTAAAAAAAAAGGTTTTGTTATAGCACATGGAATTTTTGCATAAATTAAGTTCAAAATCAAAGTCGAAATTCAGATTTTTGAAATTTTGACTTGACTTTGAACTTAATTTGTGAAGGTTATGGTGAGAAGGGATGAAAGGAATTTGTGAAACAACTGTTTGCGTTAGAGACATACTTTCTTTTTTGTAGTATACCCCCAACCCTTCTCTACATCTCCAGCAAGTTTGGTGATGATACCATGTTCAGGAGCTTTGCAATTAACTTGAAATCGTCGAAATGGTCGAATTTTTTAACAAAAATTCGCCCATCTCTAGTGATGAGCAGCATAGGCAATATATATTGTGGGGGTTCAGCTCAAACGGCGTCTGTAAATGAGCAATATCCCCACGAACAGGATTCTTTTTAGGGCACCTGCCCGTATTTATTAGCAGCACTCCAAAGTCCAAAGTCCAAACACAAAAACATGAAAATACCAAGCCTCCTGGCTTGGCACCAATCAAACACCAGTTCCTTCCTTTAGGAACACTTTATGGCCTGCCTCCTAGCAACCATCAGCATGGGGCCACACACTCCTTGTGTGCCCTGTGTTTGCTGCACCCAACAGCACTGTCTCCAACCTCATTGGGAACCCTGGCTGATGGGCTTCAGTCCCTTTTGTGGAGACACACCTGGCTCCACTCACCTGCAAACAGGTGTTAACCCTTTAGTGGACCCTGTGGGAATAGATAGGCCCACCCAGTTCCTTCCTCCCTATCCCAGAGTCTGGGAGCCCTTTAAGAAAACACAA
>CM070041.1:65867504-65881255 GCA_036250615.1 Ptychadena robeensis | reverse complement strand
TGGCAGAGTTCATGCATAAACGTGTAAACAAGCAGGGTCGTTGGCGGGCGGCAGACAGAAGCGGATTCCAAGAAAAGAGGGAAGGTCGGGGAGCCGGAGGTCAAGAATAGTCGTTGCGGGTTAGCAGGGTCTGGTACACTGGAAGTCACGAAGCAAATCACAGGGAAGCACAGGAAGGGAATCACAGGGAAAGGCACAACCAGGGATCAGAGCTGAATCAAGCAGCACCATACTGAGGGCAAGACAGCAATATATAGTGCTGCTTATTAGGGCCCCCCTCCTCTAGCAGGGAAACCGACGCCCATCCATTTCCTGCCAGTATGTATTAAATGCCTGTGTGCAGCTTGTCACATGGCTGGAGCAGGAGGCTACGGCGGTGGCATGGAGGGGGAGCGTTGCCCCCCTGGAGGGAGCTGGAGTGAAAGTGGAGAGGCAGACTCAGGTGAGCCAATTCCCCCATACTCTGGGGAGCCTGAGGGTGCCACCCGGGACCCCTGAGGCCTGACAAGTTGCTGGGAAATTACATCCCGGACTCCTTCCAGAACTCCTTCCAGGACACCACCAAATGGTCCATTCACACAGTGACAGGTGACCAGTCTGTCACAATATATTTAGCGAATAATTCTACTGGTATTGGATTTGTAAATGTGAATATTCGTGGTAGGACCATTTATTTTTCCATTGCAAAAATAATATTCACATTGCAAAAATCTTCGAATTGAATGCTCACATGCTATGTTTATTTTCGCAATGCGAATATGATTTTCGCAATATATGGCCATACCGTGAATTTTCTAAATCGCAAATATCTGCCGACATATTCAAGATATTCGTGAATTCCCAAAAAATATTTGACATTCGAATATTCAAGGTCAACACTACTCAGGAGACAAGACTGGAGCATGTGAAGGTGGCTAGACTAAAGGTGTAAAGGGAGATATTTTTCCACCCTTAAAACTGTCCATGTGCAGATAGCCCTAGTTTTTCGGAATTGTAGGGTTAATCATACAGGTTTCGGGTGTCAAGGTTAGGGGTTTGGGGGGAGTTTAGGTTAGGGCTAGGGCAGGGGTGCTTGACTGTAGGGATGAGTTTTAGGGGTTGGGGGTTAAGTTTACGGGTTTAAAATAATCTAACCTCCTCAATCCAGTAACCCTCAGAATCCCCTAACCTTAACCCTACCCAAACCCCTAACCTTAACCCTCAGAGCACCCTAACCTTAACCCTACCCAAACCCCTAAACCTACCCAAACCCCTAACCTTAACCCTCAGAGCACCCTAATGTTAACCCTACCCAAACCCCTAACTTTAACCCTCAGAGCACCCTAACCCTAACCTTTCGCCTACCCAAACCCAAACCCAAACCCCTAACCTTAACCCTCAGAGCACCCTTACCCTAACCTTAACCTCTAGCCTGTGCATAACTTTAAGTAATAAAGTTTATCTAAAGCAGATAGGCAGGTCTTCAGATAAGACATGTCAAGATTAACCCCTTTTTAGCTGAAGAAAGCTGAATACCATGTAGCGCTTCACCACTGGATGGCAGTATTAATCAACGGATGAAGACCTTATAAACATAATAAAAATTTCAATATACCTCTGACCTCAAGGCTATAAACCACGAATGGAGAGAGTAATCCTGACACCTTTACTACCAGGACACAGGCAATTAGGTGCCGTTCTCAGACATTCTCACCCAGTGAAGTATTCAGAACACTATGAATATTAGAGTATGATCGACCACAATATTTTTCATAGTTTTTTGTGTCTCACCCCTTGTAGATGCACTAAAAATAACAAAAAAAAAGGGGAAAACCTCTATGTGCCCATAGTGTTTTAGACGTGGGGCTTTAACGACACATATGATTCACTAAGATATATATTTTTTCTTAAAAAGATACTTTTATTAATACATGATTAAAAAAATATATATAACAATTTTATAAATTTTCAAAAATTGTACAAAAGGCGCATGATTAGTTACTAAAGTTTTTAGGCGAGCTGTGTCACCCTCCAACACGTTACACCACTTTTAAAGAGGGGCTTCCTCAGGGAGAATTATGTATCCGCTGGAAAACTGGGATGGCCGCCCACGGCGTTCAAATCAGCCATCGATCTTGCCCAAATCTACATGTGTGTTCCCTGCTTTAGAGTCCCTGGGATTAGCCACCCCATGTGTTGGGTTGACTGACTAACAAATCTTGTTCTAATTATTCTTATTTCATTAAGGGAAAAACTCACACCCATAATTATTAATCCAATATAAAGCTATTGTAAACTTTGTCTTATACCACCACCTACATTACATCTATAGCAGTACAACAAAATATCATATACATATTAATGCATCAAAACTACATAAAAACATAACTGTCTATAGATATTCTTATATACAGTATTTAGGGATTTCATAAAAAAACAAATGAAGATATCGCTTCAATTAACTCACAGAGTTTTCAGGAGTTTGCTGAGGGCACAAGCCAATGACACCCTCAGCTCAAACTCTGCATATAGAATATTATACAACCACTCAGATATTCAGAGTCCGTTCGTAGTCAGTATGTGGATCATTTCTTGTTGGAGGAATGTTGGGTATTGTCTCATACAAGGAGTCTTCTCTTCTGGTGTTGACCACCCTATACTTCTTTATGATTACATCCAGCGTGCACTGATACAAGAATGAATACTGCGCCTGCAACATAAAAGGTGTTATAAGGCTTGTTGGTGATCTATAACATGTGTGTTCCAGTGAAGTCCAGGCAAACAGCTGAACATACACTATACACACACATGTGATCTATATCTATGAAAGCTACTATCAGGACCAAGTCTATGCATGCATACTTGACCCCAGGATTCCTGACCCGTTCCCATAACCCACTTAACCTTACTAAAATAAAAAAAAAACTCAGACAATGGCTCTTTGGATAGTTGTATTTATATAGAAAGTGCAGAAGAAATACAACTTGGCCACAGCCTGTAAACTTTTGTCATATAATGACCATAACTTTATAAATAACTTTTTAAATAACAATTAAATATTAATATCAGAAACTGTTTGAGGGTCCCCCGACAGTGCCGCCCATTTTCCAATCAACTCCTTCCTCACTGTACCTGCCACCTGCCCTTAGCTACTGGCACGATGGGTACCTTATTTCCAAAAACAAACAATAGACAATGGTGACTGCCCTTAAAATACTGGCACATCACCTGCCTTAAAAACCACTTTAAAGTAGCGGCACTGCCGAGCTTCCGCCATGCTGTGACATGAGGCCAATACACAAGGATAAAAAGTACATGAGAAACACAAAACATAACAACAACATTAGGGATGGGTGAGTGGGTGCTGGCCGGAACGAAAAGGCCGATCTCCTTCCGGTCCCCTGCTAAAATGGCTGCCGAGACCCCGCCCCTTCCGGGAGAGGGCCGAGGCCACTCCCACGGCCATGACCCTTCGTCATGGTGCCCTCCCACCTTCCTCCGTACGGCTCTGGGCACCCTGTATCACCACCCCGCTGTGTATTGTGCAGTGTGTTGTGTGCTGCCTTATGTCAGATAGAACACAAGAGGAAACTCAGGGATATCCTTGGCCTCTAAAGTAACACCAAACTCACATCAGAACTTCTCTATTCCATTATATACTTATGTAACCCAAAAGAGATAAAAAGTAGTAGTCCAAGGGACTGGACTTGCTAAATGTTCTTTGAAGATGTTTTGCTAGACATCTGATTGGCTCACTCGGTTCCATAATAAGATTCTGACTTGAGAAAGCAGGTTAGAAAAAATTTAGTTTTGTTTGTCGATCGTTGAGAGAATTGATGCTCCCCACTTTGTACAATCGATTCTCTTTTGATTCTTTGGAGGGGGACCCTGGATTTTTTACATGTTTTAGCAAAGTCTAATCTCGCCATTCTATTCTTATGCTTATGAGTGGCTTGCACCTGGCAGTGCTCTCTTTGTATTTGCTTTCATGGTTGACTTATGGTAGACTTGGATTTCGATAAGCTTACCTCCTGGGGAGTGTTGTCACTTGGTTGGCCGCTGTGAGGGGGTTCTCTTCACCATGGAAATGATTCTGTAATCATCCATCATTGTTTTCTATGGAAGTCTACATCTTTTTTTGTGTTGCTAAGCTCACCAGTACTTTTCTTCTTTGGATGTACCAAACTGTAGATGTTGCTTTAACCTCCTGGGCGTTGAACATGTGGCGCGCTTTTTAAAAAAAATTCATCCACGGAAGCACGCCCGGAGGTCTCGTGCTGGGAAAAGGCAATGCCCCCCTCCATTACATGGAGGTCTATGGAGCTGCCTACCGCCACCGGTGACGCGATTGGGGGCAGTCCCTTAAGCACAGAATGGCCGGGGGAATCTGGCAGACAGGTAAGTTTCTCTTGCGTTAACTCGGGCTGAGTTTCATGATGGATGAAACTCAACCGAGTCAACATGAGCCAAACACCCAGGAGGTTACCGTATATACTCGAGTATAAGCCGACCCGAGTATAAGCCGAGGTACCTAATTTTATCTACAAAAACTGAAAAAAACGTATTGACTCGAGTATAAGCCGAGGGTGGGAAATGCACTCAGGTAGTGGAGTTTTCTAAATGAGAAAATATAGAGAAACCACCATTGCCCCTAGGAATTAATCAAACAGGATTCATCTTAGTGCCACATCATCAATAAATTTAAGAGAACACAGGATTATTATTATTACAGGATGGATTGTGAAAGGCAATTCTTATTTTGGAACACTATGGAGATAGTTGATTAATTGTGTCTGTACTAGTTACTGGCCACTAGATGGCAGTGTGGAGTTATTGTTCAGCTGATGAAGCACATGGAAGCACGGAGCTGACAGGATCACAGATCTACGGGAAGCTGCCCTCTCAGCATGGCGATTCAGGTGTGGTGAGTGGACCCCCCTCAGCTGACTCGAGTATAAGCCGAGGGGAGCACTTTCTGCCCATTTTTTTGGGCTGAAAAACTCGGCTTATACTCGAGTATATACGGTAATTCACCTTCAAAACAAAACCTTCCACATATAAGCAAACCCTCAAATGAACTCCAGGACCTTTATCTGCTTAAGCTGGCCATGCACCTTTAGATCTCTCAGATATCCTTTAGATCTACCAACAACTATGTAGTGCCGGGTCCTCTGCGATGGAACACAGGTAGACTTGATGGTTTAGAAAGTCCCTCATATTACATGGTTTTGGAAAAACAAAAGGAGATCTAAAGGAAATCTGACAGAGAATTCGAAAGGTGTATGGGCACCCTTACAGAATCTTTTGCTCAATAAGACGCACCACCCCAAAGAAAATTGTTGGGAATGTTTCTGTGTGTCTTATGGAATTCAGAGAAAGGACTTTCTCCTGGCTTTCCTGTAACAACCCAGCCAAGATCTCTCCTCTGGTCTCCGCTTTTACCCCCTGCTTTCTGCCCTTCTTCAATCTCCCATTCACCGATACACACACAGATTACAGCGCCTGAACTCATGCTGTGCATTGGTACCTACTGGCAAGTATGTAAAAGGGAGCTGCAGAGGGAGTTAGACACTCTCTACAGCTAGGGATATCCTCTGAAAATACAGAGGCTGGGGGACTTTAAAGACCATCCACACCACAAGACAATGCATTACATGTGAGCTACATAAAACATGGGTGAAAATCTATTCAAAAACATAACAATTTATTAGTCCATAAAATCAGTCATGTGTCCAAGGAGAAAGTATCCAAGGACAATACTTCCAGGTATAAGTCAGTTCATCTGTGTAGATGTACAGTGCACGTTCGGATCATCCATTAACCACAGCACCTCACACATTAGCCCAGATGATTAGCGAGCCAATAAGGACCCCAACGCGCGTTTCGTTCAATTAGAACTTCATCAGGGGGTAGGTGGTGATTGCGGCAGAGATGGAGTGTACTGCCTATTATAGGTAAATAAGTACGAGTTTTAGAGTATACTTGGGGTAGGTCCAATTTTTAATAAGGGTTTGCATAGAAGATATCCACTTACTGATGGAGCCTGAGTACGTCTCTGAAAGATGTGTAGGCTTTTGATTTGTATGTGGAGCATGGGCCGAGGTGATAGGGAAAGGCAGGAGTGACAGGGGTGTACGTGAAGGTAGTGTAAAGTGAAGGGGTAATTGTAGAGGGATTTCCGAGGTTAATATGGATGGAGGGGTACCAGCTTGGGGCCATAGTAAGATGCGTGGGCGAGGGTACATTTAAGTTAACAGTGAATAATGTGTGTAACAAAGTGCCGGGAATTGTATGGTGATGATTAAAGTTGATGAACTTACGGTGGGATACCGTAGATCAGGGGGATGGTAAGTAAAAGTCTGGGAATGGAAAACATAAGGTCAAATATATACAGCAATGTGCTAAGCGGAACGCTTGGTCAGGAAAAAGTCCTTGAAGTACTCACAGTTTGTGGAATCACATGTAAGGTAGTATCCAGCAATAGCAAGGTAATCCCTTCTGCAGTAAGAAATATATATGTAGTCCCGGATGGCTGCCTGGTGATCAGATACTGGGATGCACGCCGTTAAATGCAGACTCCTCGTCGTCACGTGGGGGGGCGCATCCCCCACGACGCCACGAGCGTCCTGCCGGCTCATTGGTTGAGCCGGGGATTCCCAGGTGACATCCTAGGAAATCGCCCGCCCACGTAACGTGCGGACGTCAGAGGGCTTCCCCCGTTACCCAGGCAGCCAAAATCAGCCAGAAAGACGGCCGTGGCGCTGTCCCTCCCAGGGGGCGTGGCGATAAAGATCGTCATACTCACCCCAGTTGGTCACGCGCCCGTGCCGTACAGAACCTGGGATAGGCACCTTGAGCGGTGGGGTGTCCCTCATATGGTCACCGCATCCTGAAAGGAGCGGTGACCCTGCTGCATGCCAGATGCAGCCAGGGGCGTCCGCAACTAGACCTAGGGCACCAGCTCCCATAATAAGATAACTGGGTGTATTTAAGACGTAAACCTGTTCATTGTGGTATGTGGACATCTGTGGATAGTAATAAGGAAAAGGGTACCCAAGTTGTATAGCCTTATGGCTCAGGTTCTGGGGGTATGGTGAGGATGGGTACCATGGATGATCCGATAACATTACAGATAAAGGTACATTTAGATAGTTTACCTGTAGCAAATATGATTACATTCGTATACATAGTAATGAACAAAAAAGTGTCCAGTGTAAGCATGGATATATATTCTGTCACACTTAAATGCATTATATTAAAATGATCCAATAAATATAAGGTCACAAGGTTGCACATAGTAAACAGTAAACGCGTATTTAAAGAAATGGTCAATGATTGTAAGTAATTTCAAAGTACGTCATACGAGATTTGGGGCACAACTCAATTATCGCATTTACAGTAAATTCCTCCTGGCAACCGCCAGAGCCCTACCAGGTAGGTGGAAATACTGGGGAAGGTCAACATGCAGTGTATTTTCCGACAACAGTGATCACCATATGGAGGAGTTAATGATAGCATACCTAATGGTGGACATTCCTGGGGTGATCGGTGGTCCCCTAGGATGGGTTATTAGGTTATATTCCCTGTGATACATAGAGAGTCGTGCACATGGGGGGGGGGGGGGGGGGTGGAGACGAGGCAACATTCCTTCTATTTAAGAAGCTCTTAAAAGCTGTAATTTGTTTCATTCAGACTCGGGGGGGGGGGTTGCTTTGAGCTTATGTATCCACCTAGTTTCTTTTTGTAATAATGTTCGGTTTGGATTTCCCCCTCTTGGGTGCGTGTGGATTCGATCAAGTGCCAGAATATTCAAACAACCGACTTGATAATGGTGGCATAGGGCAATATGTCTGCCTATTGGAGTTTTGAGGTCTCCAGTTTTACCGTACCTAGCCTGCTCATACATCCTTTGCTGTAGCTGTCTTTTGGTTTTCCCTACGTAGAAGGCGTTGCATATACAAGTGATCATATATACAACGCCCTCAGTTTTGCAGTCTGCGTAGTGCCGTGGTGTAAACGTATGTCCATTGGGTAGGATGGGGCGGAGTTCAGGATTTATAAATGGACAACATGGGCATTTCCAGGCCCTACAGGGATACGTTCCCAGTCTTCGGCACCTGTTGCCTCTTCTGTTTCCTGAGTAGCGGCTTTGGGTTACTTTATCTCTTATCGATTGGGATCTTCGAAACGTAATTTGTGGGGCAGGGCCCACGAATGGCCTAATTGTGGCATCATTCAGTAGTATTGGCCAGTATTTAGTGAGGGTTTGTCTTAAAAGGTTGGTTTGGTTGGTAAAGGTTGTAATTATTCGAGTTGTATCCCCCTCTGCTCTTGGTTTAGATCCAAATAAGAGAAAGTCCCGATCTTGTTGTTTAGTTTTTTTATATGCTTTTTTGAGCATCTTTTTGCTGTAGCCACGTTTGTATAAACGATCTCGTAGTTTTCTCGCCTCCATCTCGAAATCCTCTACTGTTGAACAGTTGCGTTTAAGGCGCAGGTACTGTCCGTAGGGTATGCTCTTAATTAAAGGTGTTGGATGGGAGCTGGTGGCGTGCAGGATGGTGTTGCCCGCTGTTTGTTTTCTGTATAAGGTAGTCCGCAACTTGTTGTTCGCGGATGATTGTCAAGTCCAGAAAGGGGAGTTTGGATAAATCCGAGTTGTATGTAAATTTCAAGTTGAACGTGTTGTTATGTAGAGTCCGTACAAACAGTTCAAGTTCGTCTAGGGTACCTTCCCATGTTAAAAACACATCATCGATGTATCGTAGCCATATACCGATCTTCTGGGTGAAGGTATCCATATTGTCGTCCGAAAACAAGTTTCTTTCCCATGCCCCCAGGTACAGGTTGGCATAGCTAGGGGCACAAGTGGTCCCCATAGCCACCCCCTGCACCTGGAGGTAGGTTTCATCCCCAAAAAGGAAATAGTTGTTGTAGAGAATAAAGAGGAGAAGCTCTAGGATGAATTCGCTGTATTCAAATTGGTCTATACTGCGCTCAAATAGAAAAGACCTTACCGCCTCTATTCCTTTGTCATGAGGAATAGAGCTGTACAACACCTCTACGTCTAAACCTTCTAAGATGGTATTTGGGTTGATGTCTTTCCCCTCAATCATTTGTAGTACGTGCTTCGTGTCTTTTAAATAAGCCGGTAAGCTGGTAACATGTGGGCGTAAATATGCATCCACAAGTTTGCTGGCATTTTCTGTGAGACAATTATTCCCCGATATGATCGGACGTCCTGGTGGTGGATTGATGTTTTTAGGGATTTTAGGTAAGCATTACCAAGTAGTTAGAGTTATATCTCTGCCCCCCAGTATTTCCTTTATAAAACCAAAAAGATTGTAAGCCCTATCGGGCAGGGTCCTTTACTCCTCCTGTGTCATAACCTGTACAAGAGATGGTCAAATCTTCCAACTAGCTGACTTTGTGAGCTGATTGCAAAGCCCCTGAGCATGGTATCATCACCAAACTTGCTGAAGATGTAGAGAAGGGTTGTGGGAACATTGGAAAAAAAGTTTTGCTCTAACACATGTAGTTTTTGCATAAATTAAGTTCAAAATCAAAGTTGAAATTCAGAGATTCGACTTTGAACTTCATTTATGCAAAAATGATTTATGTTAGAGACATAGTATGTAGTATACCCCCCAACCCTTCTCTACATCTCCAGCAAGTTTGGTGATGATACCATGCTCAGAGGCTTTGCAACTAACTCAAAATCATCAAAATGGTCTAATTGTTGAGAAAAAAAACTTCCACCACCTCTAACCTGTACCTGTGCGTATTATATTATATGTTGGGGCTATATAAATAAATGACAATAGTAATAATAATAAAAAGCCCCCTTTTTCATGACTTTTTTTCATTTACAAACCAATACATTTTTGCATTAGGTAAGGTTGGATTCCGATACGAGAAATATATTTTAGTGACATCATGTGGCTAACAAGGAGAATTGCAGCCTAGTTCTTCCACTTGAGGAGTTTTGTTCATTTAGGTAATTTATATGTAAAAATTTGTAGCTAAAATTGGTAATACATATCAATTAGGTACATTCTATCTAAAATATTTTTTACTTGAAACCCTCCCTAAAACTATGGTTGCTTCTTATTAAAGGGGCATCTTATCTTCTGTGAAATACGGTAATTGGCAATGACATTACAAAGGAATTTCCAAATTACTTTAAAGCCCCTGAAGTGTGATTAAAGACTTTAGTTCCTGACATTTCTATGCAATCTTTGTATACAACCCTCTGAATTACAGCTGAACAAAGTTCCACTGAATATGAGTTGTTCGATGCACTAAACCAAATTTCGAAAAAAGTTGTCTCTGTCCAAATATTTATGAACCTTACTGTACTATAGCCTAAATGAATGAACCCTCACAGAACAAGGAGATATACCTGTGTTTGCACCATAGATGGTCGATGCATATTCATATGCTGAACTATCCCATACACGTCCACAGCGCGCTTATCTTCAAGCTGTTTTATAATACAGTCCAGAGCGATGAAAACTCCTGATCTGCTGGCTCCAGAGCTGGAATGTGATATACACAGTTATACAGATATATATATAGAAAAGTATAAAATAAAACAAGCAAGTTACAGGATAGAGGAGGGGAATTGCTGAGAGCTGGAGCGACTCTCTATGTGACTCTGTAAGTCACAGCTTTAAGTGCTGCCCCTCCTCCTGAGCAAATACTGGTATACAGCATGTTCTAGCAGACAACATGGAGATGGTAAGTCTTTGTTAGTCACATTTCTCTTTGATTTCCCTCCCATGGGGCCTCTTATCGTGCATACAATATGGTATTTCCATTTCTTTGTTTGTTTGTATACCAATTTTGATTACTTCTTGCTATATTTTATTGAAAACATTTACCGTATATACTCGTGTATAAGCTGAGTTTTTCAGCCCCCAAAAAATGGGCAGAAAATGCTCCCCTCGGCTTATACTCGAGTCCCGTGCTGAATTTCAGGCAGGCAGCTTCCCTCTTCACTGCATATCTTCACTCTCCGTGATTGCCGACTAACAGCTGATGGATGTACACAAACTCCACACTGCCACCTGGTGGCTGGTTACTAGTTAAAATTCAATTAAATTAAATTTATTGAGGTTGTGGCACTAAGATGCATCCTGTTTGATTAATTCCTAGGGGCGATGGTGCTTTCTCTATATTTTTCTCATTTAGAAAACTCCACTATCTAACTTTGCATTTTTCATACTCGGCTTATACTCGAGTCAATAACTTTTTACACTTTTTGTAGCTAAAATTAGGTACCTCGGCTTAAACTCGGGTCGGCTTATACTCGAGTATATACGGTAATAAAAATGTATTGAATAATTCATTAACATTGACCCGGTTATTCAGGAACTCCCTGTCTCCTGTGCTCCCATTTTGTCAGCATACTATAGTGGCTTCCCAAGAAGATGACAAGTTAATGGCTCAAAACACACACTGACAAATGTCACACATTCACTGCAATTTATGGAGAGGCTGCAAAGAGGAGATAAGCAGCACTGAGCGACAGAAACAAATGATAAAAAAGGTAAGCCTCTGTTGGTGATATGCTGTCTAGTTAGGGCTCTTTTGATTATGAAAACTGAAAAAATAGTTTGCACATGTCACATGCCCCTCCAGTCCTGTTCCCTTTGTCACAGCTGCAGTTCGGGTCCCTGCCACTGGGAACCAGCGGAATGCCTTACTTACTGTGCGCAAAGTAACAATTTGAATCTGGTTGGGGTGTGTACATACAAACTACTATCCGGATATATTGCTGCCACCACCTCCAGAGAGAGCGAGAGGACTCTTCACTATTTATTTCCTGTGAAAGAAATAACTAGAAATGACAGTGCAATACTATGTAATGTTTCCTCAGGCGGCTAGATTATTTTCTGGGTCATTCAGAACATGGGCAAGACCGAAATGATTGAAATCATTCATTTTAAAATAAAATTGTGCATAAAAAGATTATAGAAAAAGATAAAAAAAAAAGACTAACAAATGAACAGAGATGGGATAGTGAAAATAAATGGGTTTTAAATAGGAAGTCACTGGGTCTGATCAGTCTTTCAGAATTACTGTTTATCTCTGCTGAAGTTTAAAGTTCAAAGTTCAAGAAGTTTATCCTTGTAATAAGTCCAAGTAATTGTGAAATTCAGTGGTCCAGTCTGGAGATGTGGTTTATGGTATCAGAACCAAGGAAAGCAGTTGAGGTCAGCAGTTTAAGAACTACATTTTAGGACATCAAATGAAGGACGTCAATGTTTTTAACCCTTTCCTCCTAAGCAGGAGGAATAGCAACCAGAGCTGGCCAACCTCTCTAATCTAAATAAGTCAGCCTTCTCATTAGAAGGGGGAGAGTTGACATAAAAGTGACAGATCTGTCATATCTCTCTGTACATACATGTGAATCTGTTTACATTTTCAGTACCAGTATAGTCTCCTAAGAAGAGAAGTACCAAACATGGATCCTTAATTTTATCCCAAACCTAAAAAGTGGAGATATGATTTTGGGACATGGTAAAGGCTTCATTCTGGTTTCACAATATCCATATTCCTATACATAATCATCACCTAGCGTTACAGACGCTGACATTAACAGAAGTATGAGTTTTGGAGAAAATTATACTATTCATAATTCAGGGTTCAATAAAAGGTGAATATCTCCTAGTTTCTGTGTGACCTGGGGATAATTGATAGCTCTGTTTCTATTCATGTTGTCTGTCACAGAGCAGCAGGTGTGAACCCACTGTGCCACGTGTCCTACCTCCTCTGAGGGCGTTTTCATTATTGGTCTTGATGTCCATATTTAAAAAAATCTCTTACTAAATTTTACGATCCCTGGTCAAAGGTCTATGCTTACACAGTGGGACACTAAAACTACAAGCAAACTGTTAACATTCCATGGCTTATTGTCTTAGAGAAGTAGAGGTCTTGTGAATGGTCTCAGCACAAACTCTACGCTGGAAACAGACATGTGGCGATTATTTGTCATAGCACCTTTGTCTGGTGGTATTCCAACTTGCTTCTGAATTTCTATTAAAACACGAACATCCTATTGGCTGCCATAGGTTACATCACTTTGCAGCTTGTTATAACCCTCAGGAGAGCCATTGGGGTTTTTCCAACAATCATCATCAAGCATCAAAACTACCCATAGCTTTTTATTTACATTATGGTTTATGGACCACTGAGGTTTCAGATGACCTTTGGTACCAGTATTACCTACCTGCAGTGCACCAGGGTGGGAGAAGTAGGAGAATTCTGTATTCTGTGCCGCTGAACTAAGTTGACGAACTCTATGAAGACGTCTCTGTCATTGTGTTTCCCATTGTTAAACCACAAAGTGTAATGGAATTGTCGAACCGGGCGACTTTCATAAGTCTTCATCTGAGTAAGAAATGAGAATTTTTACAAAGTTTATGTGATGCAAATTAGAGTGACGTATAATGGAATGTAACATGTGTACTACCTACTGCAATATACTACTTACATTTGTTACCATAAAGTTTCGGACAGTCCAATTGCTGAGTATTTCCACTGATATAAAAGTTATCATTATATCACCGAACATCTTAGCTTCACCGGACGGCCAATATTCCTCACTGGACACCTACAATTGGCAAATTATTAGTTATTTCTAGGATAGATAGATATGGGATATATAGATAGATAGATAGATATGGGATATATAGATAGATAGATAAATATGGGATAGATAGATAGATAAATATGGGATAGATAGATAGATAGATAGATAGATAGAT
>CM070041.1:65856808-65867404 GCA_036250615.1 Ptychadena robeensis | reverse complement strand
AGATAGATAGATAGATAGATAGATAGATAGATAGATAGATAGATAGATAGATCTGTAACTGCAGACCTCCTCCCAAACATCAGAGGACCGGAACCTTTTGTAGATCAGCTCACTCTGCTGGTAGAGATTGTGGCACGTGATGTGGCGCCTGCTTCCTCTGCTGGGTGATATAACTAGAATACCTTATCACTCACCTGAATTCTGTTCCAGACAAGCCACAGGACCATGTATTTAAGGAAGCCTCAGACTGCTTTATTGTTGCTGACCCCTGGACAGTCTTGACTACCCTGTTTGCTGCCTGCCCTGACTTATTGCCTGCCCATATACAATCTAAAATGTTAGTTGCACCCAGAAACCCTTAGTCATGGGGGGAATACCCATGTACCTAAAGGTGGACTTTAAGGCAGACACTAATGTGTATTGATTCATAACTTGACAGAACAAAAGTAAATAAGTGTTTCACAACAATAAATAAACAATTAGCAGTATAATGCGTAAGATCAAAGTTTTATAAATCGATCCAGTCGTGGGTATTCACATCAGTTCAAAGGGGTACCGAGGTACATTGTCAATAGTTGATGCACATATTCATGCGAAGGGGGGTCAACATGTTTCGCGACATCCCTGTCGCTTCATCAGGACAATTTCGCATGAGGTGTTTATTGCCTGCCCATCTGACTTCGCCTCTGCCTGCTGAATATGTACATCGTCTTGGAATTTCTGCTGTCAGCCACTGCCAATAAGTGTAGCTAGGGACCACAACCTGGGATCTTCCACAGCAAATCCCATCACTTCTTGTCTGGTGAATACTTGGGGGCTCCTTAGACTCTGCTTCTTGGTTCACACTTGTCTGGTGGCATGGTGGGTACACTGCTCTTGTGGTTCATCCGTGGCACCATGTACTGAATTATACAGGTCCCCAGGATCTTTTACCCATAATGTAAGGGTGAAAGCTTTGCTAATAGAAAAATACATTAATTACATAAAAAAAAAGAAAAGATCATACTTACCAATCATTTCCCTTGCTGTAATACAATTCTTGACTCCCATTAAAGTCCACGTTTGATGAAGAATTCCTCGAGAGGGCAGTGAGTAGAATCAATTCTTGATTGCCCTGGTCGGGATCCCAATGACAACAGTAGATGTCGGGAATTTTTTTCCCACACTGCTGCGCATGCACAAGTTCATCTGAAACCATGTTGATAAACATTACTCTCAGGTGAAGTCACAGATATGTGCAGTTGTCTGGGAACTTCTCCCACGATACTGCACATGTCTGTGACTTCACCTGCAGGTATTTTTAAAACAGAGGGGACTTATTTGATTGCATGATGCTTATTTTATGGCATGAATGTATTTATTGTATACATTTGAATTGCAGTTTTTTTTGGGGGGGGGGTTTCTTTTCTGACATGTCCTATCCCTTTAGGATTGCATAACAGGTCAGGGAGACCACTATACACATTCCATTTTTATATGTAATAATTAGTTTAAGTATTACATATAAATATATTTTCTGGGTGGTCGGGATTACGTTGGTTGAAAAGAATTTTGATCAACATAAAACATTATAAATCCGTATAAATCTGTCACATGTTCACATGTAATTCTTCTAATGTAAAATATATGCCTAGGTAAACAGGGATCAGCAGAACCTTATCCATTAAGCTGATATCATTTACATGTATTCTTTCTTTAAATTCTATTTTTACTTATAACAACCACACAGGCCTATCACCATACCGTGCCATTTTCTTCACTATTGGACAGCATCACTATTGTATTGATGCGATTTTCCCAGATCATGTACCAGAAATCTCTCATAGTATTGGGAAGAGGATTCTGAGCTGCGATGAACTCCTTCTGACGTCCAATTCCCTGAGAAACAAAAATAATGAAATATATTCAGCGTCTCACTCATACACACACATGGCATATTACCTTGTTTGGACCTTAGATGGCCATAACATATCAGTTTGTATTTTACAAACAGTCTACACCCCCTTCCCCATTCCTGGCATCATCAATGATGCCAGAGGACTTGGGTCATCTTTGTCTGCATTATAATACAGGCCAAAGGTGAATGTATACCCCTTAACTCCCTACTGAGTTGGATCCAGTGAGAAGAGGCACTTCAGGTGTCACAGCCGGTGACAACAACAGAGGAGTGATATAGCTGCTGTTATCAATTATGCAGGAGAGTGGACCCACTGGGATAACTGTATAGTTGTCTAAGGTGCAATCTGAGGAGAAAAGGTACCACCTAGTTTTTACTAAAGCACTATGCACTTTGGTAAAAAAACTTTGGTGAGTGATGGATTTTGTTCCCAGGTTGCGGCCCTCAGATGTAGAAATGCAGCTGACGGACAATTACAGAGGTGAGCTACCAGCGAGCGAGGCAGAGACAAATTTTTTTTTGAAAAAGTGTAAAGCAGAGAACACACACATAGATATGGGTCATGCGCACTCATGGCCATCTATCTGGCCCATATCTAATGTGGCCATCCCTGATTTCAAGCGGGATCAATCAATCCCATTTGAAAACAGGGATATCGGACATGACTGTAAATCACGGTCAATGTCCGTTGCTTTTCATGGGACCGCAGGATCTTCTTGCAAAGCATTATTGGAGTTGAAGACACAGCAGTGCTGCGCCTCCAGCTCCTTCGATGTCAGGCAGTAGATCGTTCTTCTGCTGGGAGCCTCGAACCTCAAATGGCTTGTATATCAAGACGTGTGTTCCCGGCTTAACAGAAAGAGGAACCTCGAAGGAAAGACAAAAATACCATCTTGCTTTCTCTTGCCTGAGGCTTACTTAAATATTATGAAATAGTTGGATATTTAAATATTAAAATGACTTACAGGAACATAACTGGCATTGATATATCCATCAGCAGAGTCTTCAAGAGATGACAACTTAACACGAGATGCATCATCTGTAACACAGTTTGTTGGCAAATATTTAATGGGGTTTAACAAAAGAAAATACTGGACCAGGGACAGCGCACAATTACAAATCATGATACATTTTGTAGCTCAATAGAAGACAAAATTATCTACAGAAATTTAACCTTCCTGGCTGTATGCTTACCCTACTTTTCAGACCATAAGATGTCTTATGGTCCGAAGGTGTGGTAAAAGGATATTTGTATTGTTGTCAGCCTAAGAGAGGAGAGATCTGCAACCTACAACATCCCCCTCCTCTTCCCCAAAGCTGGTGATGTACTTGGCAACTGTTCACTAGTGACATCATGGGGTTAAAGTTGGTATTGCAGGGGGATTTTTCCAATTGATTCAAACACTTCAAATATTTTTTTTCTCTTGTTTTCCTGCTCTAAAAACTGGGCGGGTCTTATGATCAGACAAAAACGGTACTTTCTTTAAATGGACTGTATATGGGCCCGGACAAGTGGGTCTCTGCCTCTTCTGCTATGGCCAAACAGGTTTGGGGATGCACTAAGGGTTCACTGCTTAGGCAGCTGGCATGTACTCTACATGTACCTGGAGATTCTCCAACAGATTCTCCCATCTCATAAGATGGAGCACTCTACTCTAGTCTGATAAAGATTCATTTTGGTTATAAAGCCTATACCCTCTGCAAGTATAAAGTAATAGTACAACACACATTGGTCAAGTTAAACAGAGAATCCTTTAGTCTATGTCTCCACAGCGTTTTGTGATCCGTTGGGACCCTACGTTATGCGCAGTGCTTGGCGGGGGTCCTGACAGATCACATACACTGTACCTGCCCGGTGAATGCTCTGTTCAGATATCCGCGGATGCAGGGGTTAACATACTGCACTATGTTAACCCCTGCATTGGCGAATTAGCTCAGCACCATGAGAACAGAGCATCCGCTGTGCACATAAAGTGTATGTGATCTGTCAGAACCCCCGCTAAGCACTGCGCTTAATGTAGGGGTCCCGATGGATCATGAAACGCTTTGGAAACATGTCCTTACTGTGTAAAAGGTATGTATCCAGTCTTTCTCTGTCTCTGAGCCCAGAGACAGGGTACAGTTCTTTAGAGAAATTTCACAAACAGTGGCTACTATCCCAGACAGGAGTGATGCTGGCTTAGGGCTTGTTTCCACAACAGTCGGATGCGGTTCTATCCGCGCGGCTGCTAACAACCGCAGCCGCTACCGACCGCAACCATAACCAATACATGGGCTATAGTCCACTTGTGCGGTTTCGCGCAGAATTGGACAGACGCGCTTCTGAACGCAACCCTACCACGTTTTTATCCGCATGCCACGCCCGACTGCATCCACGCGCTGAAATCCGCGTCCGGTCAAGAATTTGGACCGCGACGATTAATGTCAATGGACGCGGTCCAAATTCTTGACCGAGTCCATTCATTTCCTATGGGCATGGTCAGGCGCAGTTGCGTGCAGTTGGGCACGGACGAGGGTCAGGCACAAAATCCACATCCGATCGCACAGACGGTAGCAGCTGTAGACGTGAGGATAGAACCGCATCCCTCCACATCCGACCACTGTAGTGGAAACAAGCCCTTACTCAGAAGGAATCAATCTCAAGCTATAATAGGGGAGTTCCTCACACCTTACCCTGAGCCCATGGGGGAGGTTTATACACTCACACCCTGTGCTTGGTCCATGCAGTCCCCAGGCCTCTGCTAGGGCCTGTCTCCCACAGGGGTGCTCTGGTCCTCAGAGCTGAATACAGCTCCATAGAGATAGATCTTTAGGTGGCATAAGACCATTTGCCCCACCTATCAATCATATATACATCCTTCTTCAGTTCAGCACCACCCTGGTAAAGTCCAGTCACAGTAGAACTTGTATTTAAAACATTAATTTAATGCTAAGTATACAGTAAGTAATTAATTACGTACATGGCACAACAGCTTCCATCCTGTTCTTTTCTGCATTGGTGGGATGTAGGGCTACAGATCTGGACTGCAAAACTCCAACAGACCGCAGACTCTACATAACAAAATAAAAGTAATGAAATCATTAAAGAGCTCACAAACCTAAAGACTATATATGGTTAGATTTACAATGATACATAAATACATGTAAAGAGTAGAAGTCTGTTTGGAAAAGTAATATACATACATCAAATTCAAGGATCAGACCTCTGTTGCTATTTGCTGTCAGATTGTCATATGTTGCTTGAAAGTCTTCGATCTTTACAAGGCGTCTCCTGCAGAACATTAAAATACTAATGAACAAGTTATTATATGATTATATAAGAGGGTAATTATGGGAAAAATTAGGCAGGCATTGTTTTGAAGCTGTACAGAAAAAGAAAACAGCTTGTCATATTCAGCTGGACTTTTTCTTTATGTCGATTATGCTTTTTTGCCTATTTAAACAGCTTATTCAGCTTTAGGCTATGTTTCCACATCAAATTGCTTGGCGGGGATCCCGACGCAGCACATAGCTTTACCTGCTCGGCTGTGTTTAGCATCCGCCGAGCAGGTTAGTGAATGTGCTCCATCAGGACCTCCCGCCAAGCAATACACTTAGCGGAGGGGTCCCGATGCATGCAGAACCCCCCCTAGCAGAGCACAGAAGACCAGCATTTTTACCCACACAGAAACCTTAGTCACCATCATCTATTCATCATGGAACAGAAAAGTGTTGATTATACAAGAACTGGATTTTGTGGCAAAATACTAACAAGATTAGGCTCTTCGACCAAAAGTACCCCCACACAGGATTAAATATAAAATATAACCTTTTAACTGCATGCCCTGTTCATTATTTATCTACATTCCACATTTTAATGCCCAAATTTTAAACATTTCACAAAGGACAACCACATATATAAAGTACAACAATTCAATCTCGTCTTTATTCACTGATTTTTTGTTTTGTTTAAAAGTATCGCAATGGGCACTTAAAATGACCCAACTAAAGCATTAGGCCCAGGATCTTGTTTATAATGTTTTCATATATTACAAACACTTAATTTAAATACAATACACATTTTTGATTAATCCTTTTGCGTCCCTACAGGAGGGATCAGAGGAGGCAATCAAAATGACACAGAAGGATGAGTTGGAGGGGGGGTCCCTTTTACATCAGTCACACCATTCATTAAGGGGATTTTCTCAACGGAAATCCTTTACAGACACAATACAATTACAATACTACAAATTTTCATTATATCACGTTTCATTTTAATAAATTTGTTTTGATAAGTGCGTTTCTGTTTAATTGCCATTTGTATTTAGCATAAGGCTGAACGCACATCTTTGTATGAAGACAATTGATTTGTGGGAAATTTTAAACATTTCACAAAGGACAACCAAATATATACATTGCAACAAATCAATCTCGGTCTTTATATACTGATATTTTTTTGTTTTAAGGTATAGCCATGGGCACTCACAATGGCCCAACTAAATCATTAGGACCAGGATCTTGTTTATAATGTTTTCTTATATTACAAACACTAAATTTAAATACAATCCACATTAGATCAGGACTATGTAATGGCTCTTATTTTTCTAACAAAGCAGTGATTTTTTAAATATTGCATTTTAAGAAGCTAAAATAACAGAACAAAACAAGCAGTGGCTAAACAAAGGTTCCAACATTTTAAATTGTGAGCTTTCATCTGACTCAAAAGAAAAAATAATCAGTTTGGACATTACAATGTAAAAATACAGGTTGAGTATCAATAAGCGATTTTTGTGACTTACTTTACTGCAAATGCTTCTACATCACCGGTATTTTTCCTGTAATTAGATTCAATATACCATTATAAGTAATATAAACCGGACATTAACCTTATATATCATATAGCTTTCCAATCCATATATCTCAGAAGGATGAATAAAATTAATACTTCACTCTCACTTTAGAAAACCTTTATCATGGTGGGAATCCTTTTTTGTCTCTGGTCTGGTCTCTGATCCGAATAACCAATCAAATCACAAACATTTTGCTTTCAAATTTGCTTGCAATATAAATGCTCCTGGCAAAAGCTGGATGGGGAGAGGGGGGGGGGGGGGGGTGAAAGCTCTTTACCAGTGGTTAAAAGAAAAATATTTTATTGAACTCAAACCACGCAGGGATTTCAGAACTGTATCTGTACACTCTGGCTGGATTGACCATTCCAACGAGAACATTTGAGGAATCTTCCAACAGCCTCTTTGCCATAACTGTCAGGAAAATAAATTTTTACCTTGTTTTTCTCCAAAAGAAATACCCCAAAGCGCCAACAGCTGACACACCAGCGATGCTTCCAAGCACTCCTCCGATAATGGCACCTGGAAATAGAAAGTATCAGAAAGCAAGGATTATACTGAGTTACAAAAAACCCACACAAAACAAGATCATGCAAATCATTTTGGTTTTCTATTTTTCTGTGGATAGGATGTGGGGCTATTAACCTCCCTAGCGATATGCCCGAACCAGGTTCGGGCAAAGGGACGCAGCAACTATCGATACGCCCGAACTGGGCACAGCGTGGGAGCTCACCTGGTCCAGCTGCCGCCTCCTTCTTCATCCTCGCCAGCTTCTTCCGGGTCCCCGAGTGACGGAACCCGGTCTTAAAGAAATTTATTTTTTTCGTTTTTTAAATAATATTATTATAATAAAATGTTTTTACTTTTGGACTGGATTAGAGAAATGTCTTTCTCTAATCTAGTTCAAAAGTGGATCCAGCATGCTAGATGGATCTAACTCCGGCTAAACACGAGTGTCTCCGGAAATGGCCGATCTCTCGGGTGCCGATGACGTCACAGCCCGGGTGGGAGATTTAAAATTTAAAGGTACAGAAATGTTTTTTTTCTTCGATTTTTTTTTTCATTAGTTTCCATTTGTTTTTTATTTTGATTGGATTGGATAAATGTTTTATCCAATCCAAATCAAAAGAAAAGAAAACAAGTGTACATTTTTTTTTCTGTACCTCTAAAGCCGGCCATAGCGCTTCAATCTCTGGCCGATTTTGCGAATGATCACCATGCGCATTCGGGGTGATCGCTTGGTGATCAATCGCAAAATTAACACGCCCACCTGTAGCAACCGTTCGTACTCGCACAAAACTTTGATCAGCCAGAGAACAAACGTTTTTCTCTGGTCGATCGCCAGTACTTTGAATGGGAACAAGGGTCCCCATCCAAAATATTGGTTGTCAAATCGCAAATGGTGTATTTCGAACGAATGACCATGGCATACTGTCATCATGCTGCGGCCGATTGTTTGATAAACGCCCGCCAAGCATAGTGTCTATGGCTGGTTTAACCTCCCTAGTGTTACTCCCGAAGCAAGTACTGGCGCAGTCTGATCGTGAATCAAACTGCGCCCGTGCTGGAATCAGGCGCAACCGCTGGCTCTCTTTACAGAGCTGCAGGCACACAGAGCCTTTCCGCCCCCATCGGCGTCATTGGTGACGCCGATGGGGGCGGAAAGGCAAAACACTGTATCACTTTTGGTACAGAAATCTGCACCTCAGTGAACCGCCAGGGAGGTTAAGGCACAACAAACTGATCCAGGCCTGTTAAAAAGATCTCACATAACGCGTATTTTACTCTTCAATACATCTAATATTTAACAAACAAATGTACCTCCTTAGTGGTCCACCTCCTCAGCTATTTTGTTTTAAAGTGGTACAGGAAATATAAACCAATTACAATGCCATCTGCTTGTATTTCCTGTGTGCTCTCCCCTATTCTAATTCCTGGCATCATCAGTGATGCTGGGGATGTGAGGACCCAGGATGCCCATGCTTGTATTTACATACAGGCGAATGGAGAGGGCACCTCCTCTGTGCCTCTATGTCAAGCTATCTAGTTACACTCTGGGTGACTGCTGGAGAGGTTAATCAAGAAAGTGTAAAGTTGTGTGAACTTCCCATCTAAGCATTTGCACTAACCACAAATATCAGTATGAAGCTAAAATAGTTGTTGTGTACAAGAGTAAAATGTCTCACATTGTGGTAAATAGATTATAATATCTCAACACTGAAGATATGACACTTATTTATAACAGTGTCATGTAGTCAGTGTACAGTCTCTATAACAGTGTAATGTAGTCAGTGTACAGTCTGTATACAGTGTAATGTAGTCAGTGTACAGTCTGTATAACAGTGTAATGTGTTCAGTGTACAGCCTGTATAACAGTGTAATGTAGTCAGTGTATAGTCTGTATAACAGTGTAATGTAGTCAGTGTACTGCCTGTATACCAGTGTAATGTAGTCAGTGTACAGCCTGTATAACAGTGTAATGTAGTCAGTGTACAGCCGGTATAACAGTGTAATGTAGTCAGTGTACAGTCTGTATAGCAGTGTAATGTAGTCAGTGTACAGCCTGTATACAGTGTAATGTAGTCAGTGTACATCCTGTATAAAAGTGTAATGTAGTCAGTGTACAGTCTGTATAACAGTGTAATGTAGTCAGTCTCCTGTATAACGTGTAAGTAGTCAGTGGTACAGTCTGTATAACAGTGTAATTTAGTCAAGTGGTACATCCTCTAAACATGGTAATGTAGTCATTGTACAGCTGTATCACAAGTGTAATGTAGTCGTGTTACAGTCTGTATACCAGTGTAAATGTAGTCAGTGGTACAGCTGTATAACAGTGTATGTCGTCATGTCAGCCTGTATAACAGTGTAATTAATTCAGTGTACAGGGCCTAGTATAACAGTGTAATGTATATCAGTTGTAACAGTCTGTATAACAGTGTAATGTAGTCAGTGTACAGCTGTATACCAAGTAATGTATTCAGTGGTACAGCCTGTATAACAGTGGTAATGTAAGTCAGTGTACAGTCTGTATAACAGTGGTAATTATTCCCAGTGTGACAGCTCGTATAACAGTGTAATTATCAGTGTACAAGCCCTGAATTATAAACAGGTGTAATGTGGTCATGTACAGCCTGTATAACAGTGTGTAATGTGTCAGTTGTACAGTCTGTATACCCAAACATGTAATGTCAGTCAGTGTACATTTCTGTATAACAAGTGTAGGGATTCAGTGTGGTACAGCCTGAATAACAGTGTAATGTAGTCAGTGTACAGCCCTTTAGAACGTGTAAGGTGTCAGTGTACATCTTGCATAAAAGTGTAATGTATCAGTGTAAGGCTTATAACAGTGTTAATGTAGTCCAGTGTACAGTCTGTAATAACACTGTAATGTAGTCAGTGTACAGTCTGTATAATACAGTGGTAATGTATCAGTGTACAGTTGTATCGATGTGATTGAGTCAGTGTACAGTCTGTATAACAGTGTAATGTAGTCAGTGTAACAGTCTGTATAACAGTGTTATTTAGTCAGTGTACAGCCAGTATACCAGTTCTGTAGTCAGTGTACATCTTTGTTAACAGTGTAATGTAGTCCGTGTACAGCCTTCTATAACAGTGTCATGTAGTCAGTGTACGCCGTGTATAACAGTGTAATGTAGTAGTGTACAGTCTGTACAGCCGTGTCATGTAGTCAGTGTACAGCCTGTATAACACGTGTTATGAGTCCGTGTACAGTCTGTACAACCATGTATGTAGTCAGTGTCAAGGCCTGTATAACAGTGTAATTTAGTCAGTGTACAGCCTGTCATAAACAGTGTCATGTAGTCAGTGTACAGCCGTATAACCAGTGGTTAATGTGTCAGTGGTACAATAACA
>CM070041.1:65837218-65853607 GCA_036250615.1 Ptychadena robeensis | reverse complement strand
TGGATGGATGGGATATTCAGTGAAGACTGTAGATCAGACAGAACACTGCCCTAGCTAATGGTTCCCTGGCAGCAGCAGCATGTCTGCTGACTGTGACTCACAGGGGTCAAAGTTTCTGCAATGTTAAAAGATAGGGGGCGAACCGAACTCGCCATATGTTCGCGAACATGGGCGAACGCGAACATGCGATGTTCGCCACAAATAGTTCTCCGGCGAACAGTTCGGGCCATCACTAGAGGTGGGAACCTCCAATTTTTGGACCCGGATTTCTTTTGATTATGCTCTATTTTCTGTCTTCATAGTCTGGTGGTGGATTTCTACCCACATACTATAAGAGTGTTCATGATCCTAATTAATAAAATGCACTTCAACCTACCACTAAGATGGATACTATCCTTACAATGAGCCGCACCAGTATGACATATAAATCCGTTACCCCCTATTTGGATATAATCTATAGTATGACACACCTTGATACTTTTTCTTTTCTATACATCCATTAGAACAACATGGATGCCCATTATCCATTTGGCATTTAGCTTCTCATCGTCTGGAACAGTCTCAGCATATAGGGAGGTCCCTGCAGCGTGGACCCGCCCAGACTTCGGTTCAGCATCTTTGGATTTGTTTGTCTTATTTCTCCAACAATGCCCTTTTACATCTGGGGTTTATATAATTATCCTATTGGTACATAGCCTGAAGAAGCCAGTAGGCGAAACATGTCGCATAGGTACCTCATATTGGGTCAATTATTTTTAGCTTAAAAAGTTGGAAGTTTTTGTGTGTCTTTCCTGTTGGTTTGATATATTCTGTACCAGATAAGCTTAGGGTACTTTGGTCAAGATTTTACTGTAAAGACTCCCCTGCATGAGCAGAGGGCGTCACAAACAATTACATTTATGTTTTCGTCTTAATATCTATATGTGAATAAAATTTACTTTTACTTATGTGATTGATGAAGTCAAATTGTGATCACAGCATTCCAACTAAAAGTCCCACCAGAGGGGAACCTCCTTCTTTCTCTATACTTTGCAGGGATGGGAATGCTGTGATAACCATTCAAGTACAGGTTCAAATCTACAAATTTCTCTATATATAGAATATTTGGAGAATAATTAGAGAAATGTTGTGAATTTGAATATTGACTATGCTGCTCACCATTGCTAATGTGTTCTCCACCCCAGTCTCAAGTCTTTTGCAGACTCCAAGAGGTTTTCTGGAAATCTTTTTGTAGCCTAAGCCTGCTTTACATTTCTCAATAACTTCATCCCTGACCTGTCTGTTGTGTTCTTTGGACTTCATGGTGTTGTTACTCCCAATATTCTCTTAGACAACCTCTGAGGCGGTCACAGAGCAGCTGGATTTGTACTGACATTAGATTACACACAGGCAACGCACTCTATTTAGTCATTAGCACTCATCAGGCAACTGACTGCACTCAGACCAAAGGGGGCTGAATAATTACGCTGCACACCCCACCCCCGCAGTTATTTATTTGTAAAAAATGTTTGGAATCATGTTTGATTTTCCTTCCACTTCTCACATGTCACCACTTTGTATTGGTCTTTCACGTGGAATTCCAATAACATTGAGTCATGTTTGTGGCTGTAATGTGACAACATGTGGGAAAGGCCTAATACTTTTGAAAGCCACTGTATGTGCAATAACGGAAAATTGTATACTTACCGTCTGTAATTTTCCTAACGCCTACTCATGGCAGCATACTGTGGGGTTGGCTCTACCCCTTCAACCCCATAAGACCCGATGTCTATACATTTTGGTCTTATGCATTCAAGACTTCCCTGTGAGAAGCAATGGTCTGAATATTCTGGGCTAAGATAATATTGTCCACCAAATGGGAATCTCTTAGACCATGTAGTCTCCGAGGTGAATTGACCAAATTATTATGACCGTCTCCATAAGATTCAGAACTGGGCAAAGGTCTACCACTGGCTTCTTTATTAAAGACATGCCTTATCATAATGAATTAAGTTGCTTTCAATAAAGAGCTTGTCTCTTCTAGAGAAAACTGTCTCTTGCAGGGCCTGGCAAAACATTTCCAATGGTGTCCGTGAGTAATGGTGTAGTGTAATGGAAGTATATTGTGACAGGAAGCCCATTAAATCCTCTGGATGTATCCAGTATGGGAGGTGTGTGTATCCCAGATACCATCAGTATGTAGAGTATTTTTCTGTTTGACCAGCAGGGGGAGCTGAAATGGCTGGGCCTGGTTCAGTGTGATCACAGCTGTGATCTATGTGCTCATTAGGAGCCCTATATGACCTCCAAGCCTGCTTAGTGAGATGCTTTCAACCTGGAACAAATTACTGTGTGTGGCAGACTGGAGAGCAGCATACCTGTGTGCTAGCCTGGGAATCCTTGTTTGATGGTAACTTGCTTCTCTCTTCGACTGATGTAATTTCTGTTTTTTTTGGAAGAACACTGAACTTCTTCTCGCCGGCGAAGGGGATGGGTCAAACACCTGTACTGTTCACCGGCGAGAAGAAACCAAACATTGACAGACAGTTCGGCCATCTCTAGTAGGCACATGCTGCTTAATCTGCCTACCAATAACATGCTACTTAAAGATTCTGGTTGATTCGAGAAGCGCCCTACAAAGAGGAGTGTAATGTAATAGGGTGAAGCAAGCACCTGTCAGCCAACTCGTCATGTTACTCCAGGGTGACCCCGATCAACACTACAAGCAGGGCCTACCTGGAGAACAGCTGTAGCTGTGTGGCTTCCAACTTTTCCGGGTCTGGAAGGGCGCACATTAAAATGTTCAATTTGAGTGGCAACTCTAAGAAGATTGAACTTTTACCGTGGTAGCAATGGCCAGTGCGGTCCAAGTTCTTCCAGTTATATATATAATGCCTTTTCCTGGATGGTAGGACGTATCGTCTCTGTATATGACCTGGAGCGGTTTTCCATCTAGACAACCTATTTGACTTTTGGATCTGCTGACAGAAGGGATTAACCCAGATTGGCTCCCTGTAACTTTTGAGTTGACTGTACAATGTGCTACTGAATAACTTCTTTCCATCAGAGGAACACAACACCAATCAGCTTTAGATGCTTTGACACTATGCAGATTAGATGTATGGATGGGTGTGGTTTACACTAGGAGAGACTGAACATGAGTGGGCAAACTCTTAAGGTAAGACATCTGATCTAAGGTGTTGACAAAAATGGGTAGGTTTGCAGGAGTCACACATTTATAGATATCTGATCCTATGGGGTTGAAGGGGTGGAGCCACCCACAGTATGCTGCCATAAGGGCATCAAATATATACAGTGGCTTGCAAAAGTGAACTTTTCCACATGTTGTCACATTACAGCCACAAACATAAATCAATTTTATTGGAATTCCGTGTGAAAGACCAATACAAAGTGGTGACACGTGAGAAGTGGAAAGAAAATCAGACATGATTTTCATACATATATAAATTGAACTTGTAAAATGCATATATTCCAATTACTTTTGCTGTTCATACCATTGGGATATGTTGTCAGGATGATGGCATATGCTACTATGGGTCCATTTGAAGTATCAAACCTTTGAAAGGTAACATCCATAGTATATACTGATGATGAAACAGCCTGCACACTGCCTGGTCTCTCTGGAGGACCTGAAAAATATAAACCCAGAAGCATCATATAGTTAAATAAACAGAATGAGTTACTATATGCTTACAGTATATATTCTTAGTTATGTTATTATATTATCTTTTTCCAGCTATATCGAGATGGTTGGGTCAATTGCTAGGCAGGCTCCTCCTGTAGTTTAGCGTGGGAGGAGTATTCACCACACTTCAGTCAGAGGATAGTGAGCGTCGGATAAATTTCCCTCCCTTAATTTTTCTTTGGTTTATAAAACTTTGATTAATTCCTTTGTTTTCAGGTTTCAAAACTTGTCAAGGCAAAGGTAGTCTGGTCATTGAAAAGGTAATTGGAAGGGACCGTCGTAGGTACAGAGTCCCACCCGTTGGTAAGGATGTCGGAGTGCCAGGGAACTAGTTGTGTTAGGTGGTATCTGCATGTTATTGTAATTGTCTCTGAGTCGGTGTAGTGCGGCTGGAGGCCGAATATGGTCTGCCAGACAACGGGTGCTGCGATGCATAACAGTAGGTAGTGCGGCGGAGGGCAGATAGTATTGGGTGATGGACAAGAGCAACAGGGATGCTGGGTGTGGGTTTCAAAGTGGCGGTTGAAGGGCGAAATGTATTGGGATGATAGCAGATACAGAGTGCTTGGTGTCACGGTGTAATGCAGTTGAGAGCCCCGATGGGTATTGGGTGATAGTAAATACAGGGTGACTGGGATGTGGTCGTAGATGACGCGGACTGGAGGTCGAATGATCTTGGTCAATGATAATTGAACAGTGAATACAGGGTGCTGGATGTCATGGGTAGTAATGCGCTGGAGCGCCAGTATTATTAGGGTGATGCAGACTAACAAGGGTGCTGGGAGTGTCGTGTACAGTGCGGACTAAGGAGACTGCCGATGTATGTGGGTGATGCAGAATACAGGGTGCCATGGGTCAGTCGGTGTGTATCTAGCTGGGAGGCCGATGATTGGGTGAATGACAGATAACAGGGTGTTGCTGGGTTGTCGATGTATATGCGGGCTGGAGGCCGAATGTATGGAGTGATGCAGATAACACAGAAGGTTCTGGGATGTCCGGTGTAGTGCGGACAGTCAGTGAGGCCGATGATGTTTTGAGTAGTGATACCATACAGGGTTGCTGAGGGGGGGTCGGATGTATGCCGTGTCTTGGAGGCGATGTCTTGGGTATAGTGCAGATATACAGGGTGACTGGTGGTTGTGGGGGTGTAGTACCAGGCTGAGGCCGATGTATTGGTGAATGCAGATACAGAGTAGCTGGGCGTGGGTGTAGTGTGGCACATGGAGGCCGATGTATTGGGTGATGCAGATACAGGGTGCTGGGTGTCGGTGTAGTGCGGCTGGAGTATTGGTCTGTGTAATGATTGTTATATATTATTTTTTGTTAGTTTTGTTGGTAATAAAAGGTGGCCGGGACATTTAAAAACCTATGTGTCTGAGTCTCAATTATTCCGGTTAGGTCCAAGTTAAGTCCCACTTGTAGTACCGCATATACTCGAGTATAAGCCGACCCGAATATAAAGCAGAGGTACCCAATTTTAGAAAAAAATCTGGAAAAACTGAATGACTCGAGTATAGGCCTAGGGAGGCAGCAACTGAGACACAGAAACACACGGCAAATGTACTTTTGTTTTTAGGTGTAATTATTTAATTCAGCAGATTTGTAAGTTAATTACAAATTACTAGAAGTGCTGGAGATGTAGAGAAGGGTTGGGGGAACATTGTAAAGAAAAAAGTATTTTCTAGCATATCTTATCATAAGTTTTTGCACAATATAAGTTCAAATTTGACTTGACTTTGAACCTTATTTATGCAAAAACTACATGTGGTAGAGCAATAATTTTTTTTCAAATGTTCCCACAACCCTTCTCTACATCTCCAGCAAGTTTAGTGATGATACCATGTTCGGGTTTTGCAATTCACTCATAAAGTCCACCTACAAAATGCCGCAATTTTCATTTTCTGACCCGAATATAAGCCAAATTTCATTTTTAAGCGCATTTCAGGTACTGAAAAATTCGGCTTATATTCGAGTATATACGGTGTTTTATTATCTGTTGTGATAATAGACAAGAGAACTTACTAGTATAGACAGATGTAGTGACTGGGGTGCTCTGGTATCCTTGGACCCCAACTGTGACCACGGCAATGTTGTAATCACTCCCAGAGATCAGGTTGGAGAGGGTGATGCTTGGTGCGCTGCTTGTCACAGAGATGGAAGATGAAAAATCAGAGTAAGTTATAAGATATGATTTCATCACACCAATCATATTTCCTGGTTCACTCCATGATAAGGAGATGTAGTCGGTACCAATTGAATTAACCATAAGAGATTCCGGTGGAGTCGGATCTGCAAAAAACAAACAAAATCAAGAGTAAAGAGAGTGAGCAGCACCCACCCTCAGTCCCTATACAATCTACTATTCTAAAAAAAATGAGATGTTAGGTCTGGCTCAGCAATAAGGACAGAAGGACAAACACCTTGTGCTTGAACTGAAAAGAATATATCTGCAATGATGTATTTATTAAATTTATGTCACACATGCATATTAAAACACATACAAACACATGCAGGATCTTGCATAAATATGCTTTGGAACTAGTACTTGATTTTTTATTGGTTTGACCTGCTTGATTGGTTGTTGTTGTTGTTGTTTGACTTTGACAAGTTTACATTTTGTATTATTACATGTTCTCCTTCTCGTTGTGTATTTGTATGACAGTTCTATGTTTGGAAAAAAACAACCTTTTTATATATATATATATATATATATATATATATATAAAAAAAAGGGTTTGTTTCCATTGTACGCCGGGACCCGTACGCTAAGCGTATACGCTCAGCAGGGGTCCCGACGTATCTCACAGTCTCAGCCTGCCAGCGGATGGTCTTTTCACACATCCACCGGTGTAAAGGCTGAACCTACTCAACTACGTTCAGCCTGACACCGGCGGATCGGGTCGGCGCAATGAAGACAGACCCGTCCGCCGAGCAGGCAAGTCTATCTGCTACGTCGGGGACCCCCGCTAAGCGTATACGGCTACCGACGTAATGGAAACAAGCCCTAAGGGTGACCCTAACACCATGAAAAATATTATAGTGAATAATAAAAAATATGTGAAATATATAAATGAATAAAACAAATTTATTAAAGATATGTGTGAGGCGGTACCCCAGGTACATGAAGGGCTTGTTGTGCGGGAAGGTGCCTCCGGGGGGAGCTCCAGGGCAAATTTGATAAAAGGAGAAATAGCAGGAAGTGAGCAGCCTTTTTCCAGAGACAAGCGCAAGGGAGACTTGGTCCCTGAGGAGGGGTGTGAGGTGCCCCGGCCTTGCAAGTAAGGTGAGCGGAGCGTACAGGTGGCTCCTGGGCAAAACTACCTGTGTCCTCACAGCTATCCCTTGTTCTGGATCAGCCCTGATGTAAATTTACCCCAGCCGCTGCCCACTGATTTGCGCCCTGGCTTCCGGTGACTGCCACCCAGTTCCTGGCAGTGAGTGGAGGATGGCCAGGCCTCCCGGATGGCTAGGTGGTGAACAAGCATTGCCCTGCAGAGACTAATGTCACAATCTAAAAGAACTGGCAACTGCCATTCAAGTTACCCAGTTGTATCCTGATTTAACTTCAGTAAAGTAAACTCATTAAACTCTGTGTGTTTTTACTCTGTTCACTACCCTTGTGCCTGCTTTTGTTTAAATACTTCTCAGTAATATTCTGGTAACATTCATACGGGGACCAGTTGGTAAAACTGGATAACATTCTTTATGTTTTGTTTTATTCATGTTAGGCTATAAATGCTATATACTAGTGTATTTTCTATATTCACCTCTCTAGTTTAGTGTCTCTTTAGAGTCTGCTTGAAATGTTATTTCTGCTAAATCACAATCCAGCTGCTCATGGAACAGACAGTCCACAAGTGGTGCTGATAATGCCAAGACCACAAGGCGGCTAGTTGCAGACGTTATCAAGTCTGTAGAAATTACATTTAACCCAAAGATGGACATTGTAATTACGCCCCCAACTATCAACCTCTCCCTCTCTTTTTCATGATGTATAATCTCAAATATATCTGTATGCCGCTGCATGCATTATACTTCAGAAGTAACTTGCTTTGACTCGAAGAGCGTCTGTGTGTTACTTCCACATGCATGCATGACATATATCTAATGGTTAATTGCGAGCTGTGAGGAATTTTTATTGGCCACCACCAACGGTTTATTGACTTCTATTATTACCTTCAGGTTTATTGTACCATTTGTAATTTAAAATGGGGTAAAAGGGTTAATATCAAGAATATTAAAACAATCTTGTCAAGGATAAAAGAGCCTAACAAATTAACCATGGCACAAGAAACAAATTAGATGATAAATAGTTGTTCTGGGGGTAATTTTAAGTTGATTTAAGACACAGGGTCCAAACTGACCCACTAAGATCATGTACAGCAACAGACAGTTAACATAACAGGAAGGTTAACCTCCTGAGCGTTTCGCCGAGGTCCAGATTTCTGTACCAAAAGCGTTACGCTGTTTATCATTGAAAAAAATATGTTGTAGGCCTGTAACTGACCAAAAACACGGGTCTAGTAGACATCCTGAATATATAAAGTTTTAAACGCTTAAATATTTTTAAAAAATCACATTTAATGATCAAATAAAATATAAAACACAAAAATCTGCTCAAACTAGAATTCATTTTTTAAATCAACCAAGACTGACAGGCGGTCTGATACAGTCGCACGCTGGCACATTTGCTGGCCTGTGGCTTAGGGCTCGCTCCTGCCGCATTGGGGGGAGTGCTCCCTATTGATTTAGCTGAGCCAAAATGCAGAAAAACTGCGCCCATACTGCATTCATACATGCAGTACAGGCGCTGTTTTTCCGCATCTTGGGACACCTCCATTGATCTCCGGTGAATTGAGGTGTCTCAGGCGGCAATGTGCGGTGCTGCAATGAAGATGTGGCATCCCGCAGCTTCATATCATCACCGCGGATGCACCACTCAAATAGTGCAGAGTGGACTGATAGGAACCCTTAACTATAAAGGTTTTACCCCTCCCAGTGGTCAGTTTTATGTAATTCGCAGCAAAACTCACCGGGTGGGAACCCGTCACTGACATGGAGCAGTATCAGGAAAGGAAAATTACGGTAAGTATAAAATTCAATTTTCTGTATTCCTAATTGCTCCATGTCAGTGACGTATGGGAATTAACTAGCCAAACAAGGGTGGGATAAATGCAGTACAAAACTTTATTCATAATATTAACAGGAAAAAAGAACCGCACGACCAAAGGAAACCGTCGTCAGTGCGGCCGGGTCAATCCGGTAGTGAACCAGAAAGGTATGAGGAGATGCCCAAGAGGCGGCTCTACAAATAACCTCCAGGGAGATCTTGGAAGCCGCTGCCCACCAGGCTGCCATACTTCGAGTGGAGTGCGCTTTAATCCCCCCAGGGATCGAGATGCCCCTAACCCTGTAGGCCATGGCGATAAGATGAACAATCCACGAAACAACCACACGAGATGATACCGGAGCTCCACGACCAGCTCCGTAAGGACGAACAAAGAGCGAATCCGATGTTCTCAAACCCTCAGTGATCTGTAGATACTCCTTGATGCAGGAGCCAACGACTAGCGGATGAGGCTGACGATCCGTCGAGGTGGCGAAGGTGGGGAGGACAATGTCCTGATTGTTGTGAAAGGTTGAAGCCACCTTAGGGAGGAATTCCACACGAGGAATTGGATTGGACACTGTGCCTGCCGTTGGGAATGACCAACGTCCCTGAGCGACGTGACCCCGGAAAGTTGCTCCCCAACCTAATAGGCTGGCATCGGAGGAGACCTGGAGCCAGCAAACCTGGAGGATCGAGTGACAGTTGAGCAGATTGTGAGTGTCTGTCCACCAGACCAGACCATCTTTTATCGCTGAAGTGATGCCGATCGTTTGGTCCAAATGTCTGGACGTCCACTGTCGTAAAAAGCCCATCTGAAAGGCACGAATCCTCCACATTGCCCATTTCACCATCGGAGCTGTGGCCGCTAGAGTCCCGATAATCTTGAGACACTGCCGCGCGGAAAGGCTGGAGCTGGCAAGAGTGCTGGACAACCGTTGAAGGATCACAGGAATCTTGTCCACAGGAAGAGACACGTCTCCTGAACCTGTGTCGATGTGGGCACCTAAATACACTAAGTCCGTGAAGGAACTAGATGGCTTTTGTCGGTGTTTACCAGCCAGCCGAAACCTGCGAGGGTGTGAAGCACACGGTCCCGATGTTGAACCAGACGAGAAAGCTGCAGTAAGAGGATATCGTCCAGATAGTGATATATCTGAATCCCTGTCATCCTCAGAAATGCCACTAAGGCTTGTAGAATCTTCGAGAAGACCCTGGGTGACGTCGTCAGAAGAACGGGAGGCATACGAATTGAAGGTGTGAACCTCCTACTGAAAACCTCAGAAAACGCTGAAAGTTTTGACGAATGGGTATATGTAGGTATGCGTCCTGTAAATCGATAGACACCATCCAATCTCCTGAACTGATGACCCGAAGGATGGTATGGAGGGACTCCATCTTGAAACTTTCTGACAAAAACTGCCTGTTGAGGCGTGACAGGTCGATAACTGGGCGCCAGTCCCCCGATTTCTTTGGTACAAGGAAAATCGGTGAATAGACTCCCTGGAAGTGCTAGTGTGGGGAAACTGGTATTACCGCTTGCTGCAGGACTAGAGTCTGGATATACTGCAGAAGAGTCTGCGCTTTCTGAGCAGAGGAAGGAAGAGCCGTCACCACAAAAGTGTCCTCGGGCGTGGAGGTGAACGTCCAGATGTGACCCCGGAAAATGGTGTCTAAGACCCAGGCATCCTTTATGTGACTGACCCAGACCTGTCGGAACCTGAATAGGCGGGCCCCCACCAGACTGGTCTGGGGTGGGTGACCGTCAAAAGGACTTCTTAGTGTCTGGTCCCGCAGACACGGGGCCCTTGCCCCTACGGGAATAGGTGGAATAGTTGTATTTCCAGTTACGCCTGTACTCCCTACCAGGCCTGTAATTGCGCTGCTCCTTCTGCCTTCCCTGTTCGGAGCGAAAATTCTGTGACTTGTGGAGCCGCAGGAGACGTCTATCTTGTGGGAGCAGCCCTGACTTACCCCTGGTGGCTCTGGTTATAGCCGCGTCCAGTCTATTGCCAAACAGAGATAGGCCTTCAAAAGGGATTTTACACCAGCTTTGCTTAGATGTAGGATCCGCCACCCAGGGTTTCAACCATAACGCCCTTTTGGCCGTCACCGAAGCCAGCATGGACCTAGCCGAGGCCCTAATGATATCTATAGTTGCCTCAAGAAGGCCGCTGTTAGTTTAATGTCCTGTAAATGCGGCGTCGGGGAACCGCTAGGAGCGGACTCAATATCTTCTACCCAACTTTCCAGTGCTTTGGCAATGGAGGTTAGTGCTATAGCTGGTTTACAAGCTGCACCTGAAGACAGGAAGACCTTGCGTAGGTCTTGATCAATACGCCTGTCCAACATATCCTTGAAGGACGTTATGTCGTCCACAGGCAACGTAACGTGTCTGGTGAGGCGCATCACCGCCGCGTCAACCACAGGAGTCTGATCGAGGTGTTTTGTTTCCTCCGGCTTGAGAGGATATAATTTAGAAAACCTGTTACATGATAAAGTGAAGTTGTTTTTTTAGATTTTTATTGTGGATTTAAACAAACACAGAAATAACCTTAAAAAAAGAAAACAAAACTCACCTACATCAGGTCTTTATCCAGGGACAGTGACCCCTCAACCCTCCTGGCTTCAAGATGGAGGAGTGAGACTCTTTCAGTCTTGCTCCACCCACCTATCCGCATTTAAATCCAGCTGGTGCTGCTGGCTGTGGGCGCATGGGGTTAATGGTAATGGAGATCAGAGAAAAGGTGGTGGAACTCACCCCCCCCCCTCCCCTGGCCACGCCCCTACCCACCCCTAGGACTGCCCCCTAAAATCGCCCCTTTTATGCCGGATGCCCACTCCATAAATAAATCAGGGAGGACCCTGCACTACATCGTTGTTTGTAGATCCAATGGAGATTGTATGGAAAGATCTAAAGGTGTATGGGCGGATTAATGTATGCCGATCCTAATCTTTGGGACTGTGCCCGAACAAACCTGCTGTGTATTACTAAAAGATTAATGGAGTCTTTACCCGGTTATTAGCTTGTTGGGCACCCTTTTGTTCTTTCTACAAGACTTTGGACTGCGGGTGTTTACCCTCTCAAAAAAACATGCGCGCCACCTCCCCTCCCTCAGGACGGCTACAGCTCCACCCCACAGTCCACGCTGAAGAGAAAGATCTCTCCAGCATGGACGGGGGAGGAGACGAAGGAGGGGAAGAGGAGAGGCACAAAATCGCCCGTGACGCGACCGTAAGATAGGTGGCGGAACGCCGTTCCGGTGCGTTCCGCCAGAAAAAAAGCCCTGCTTTCAAACCCCAGATGCTCCAACACCTTTTTTGGATTAGTAATTTACAATGTGACCCCTTCTCTGTTTATTTGCGTTTATTTGAGACTAAGTTTCATGTGTTCCCTGCGTGTGTGATCTGTTATATAACAGAGAGCTTCTCAAATGCCTCACCTATATTCAGCCATGTCACATCATATACTGCATGGTGAGTTAATTTCATGTTGATGTTGTCATTCTGATATCTGACTTGCTGGTCATATATATCTTGCGTATTATTATCTTTTATTATCTGTGTATATATCTCCGTGTATGCTAAATAAATGTATATTTTTGTGTGATTATTCCCGCTTTGTTTTGTTGGTTACACAACCGAAATCATATTCACTATAACTGAATTCTGTAAGGTGAAATTACGTCCATCTCTGAAACTTTCCCCCTGTTTATAAATGTTTTTTATGGTTCCTAAAGTTTATAAAGCTGTTGGAGGTCTGGATTTGGAGTCAAAATTAGTGGAGTGGATAGTGAAAAAAACATTCCAGGCTGATCCAAGTTTGATATCATGACTTTACACCAAGTCACAATGAGGCTCAGTAGTGTGTGTGGCCTCCACGCGCTTATATGACCTCACTACAATGCCTGGGCATGCTCCTGAGGGGGTCGTGGATGGTCTCCTGAGGGATCTCCTTCCCTGATCCCACTCCTCACCTTATTGATTGCATACAGTGGCCTCAAGGACACCTCTTAACCATTCACGGTGGGTTTCGAAAGTTTAGCCCAAGAAATAAGACTAGAGACCATGAGAAAACTTGTCATTGAAATTTCTACCATTCAACATAGTTACCTGGAAAGCGTATACGCCAATGCTGTGACTCCACCACTTCCCACAAAGGGGAGTCAAGATGAAGATATAAACAAAAACAAAAACATGTAGTGTAGTGCGAGTAGGGTGTCATAATCCTGTCCTGAAATTCTGAAGAGGACCCGGGTTGTTTTGTCACTGACCCGAAGACCATTTTTTAGATGGTCCCTATTCATGTGACGAGCTGTGTCACTGATATATTATCCTTTTTGGTGATTGCTTGGGTGGGATAGCTGAGCCCCCCATTGATGATCACTGTGAGGTCGTCACTCATGACAAAGCCACAGAAACTATGAAATGCGTAGACCATTGCATGTAACGTACAGACGTACAGTGTTGATCTTGAATATTCGAATGTCGAATATTTTTCCCAAATATCGGCAATTCGAGAATTCGCCAATATCTCGAATATGTCTGCGAATATTCGCAATTCCGAATATTCGCAATATGGCCATGTATTGCAAAAATAATATTCGCATTTCGAAAATAAACATAGCATGTGACCATTCATTTTAAAGATTTTCGCGATGCGAATATGATTTTCGCAATATATGTGCCCAGCAGCCGAAGGGCACTGAAGGCAACGGGAGAGCCACCTTTCACTTCTTACCTACCTACGCATACAGGAATATTTTGACCTTATACCCAACCACCAGTTGGTTCTATCTACCTCGATCTACTACTCTGCAGCGGCCCTTATGGTGGGCCCTCCGTTCCTCCTCAGCCCTTGCTTACTCCTCCCCCTGGGACGTGGTGCATTGGAGTCACCTACTGGCGTCCATCTGACCGGCTCGTGGGGCACCCCAAACCATCTTGGCTGACCTCCTGAAGAAGGAAAAGTTTTTTCCGAAACATATGTTGAGGTCTCTCCACATGCCCGTTATACCAACCACTTCCGATGCCCATCCATGTTCCATCGTTGAGTGACGGGGACAGTCCCATGTTTTTCTGCTCTATACGTATTTGACGTTAACTGAAACACAACGTATACCTTGGACTTTTTACGAATTGACATATAAAGCTAACGTGATAAACTGTTGTTTGATGTACATCTTGTTCATGTTGGTTATGCATCTGAGTTTAACCGTTAAAGTCCCCTCGTCCCTTACTTAGATAAGGTAATTTTGTGGGCCCGGGGTCTAGACCCCCAGGTCTTTAGTTGTATATTTATACTGGGATGTTGGTTAACCCTAGATGTAACGAACGTTTTCTAATCCCTCTCGTATAAATCCACATGCATGTATCCACTATTCAGACTTGTGATATCCTCCAGCTAGGTAGTGCATGCCAGCCCATAATAGTGAAAAGAAAAACCTGTATGCACCTCCACTGAACAATCACCACTGAACCCCATGTGGTTACCTGTTGATGTGTCTACAGGTCCACTGAGTTAAGGTCATGAATATCGACAGCACAGCAGAGAAGAGGATTCAAACCAAGGGTATAACAGCCACAATGTATCCCCCGATCCGTCCTAAGGGAGTACCCCCCGCCGCCCGGTTTCCAGCGCACTGCCGTCGCCGCGCTATTGCGTCACGGCGCGCGCGTGCGGGCGCCCAAAGTCCCTCCCTCCCGCCCGCAGGTGGAGCCCCAGCCACGTCTTCCCCTGACATGAGTCAGAGGTTCTGTGAGAAGAGGCATCCCCCGAACACGCCCATCCCTACTAGACAGTCAAGCCGGCCGAAGCCAGCAAGACCTCTCCCAGCCAGCCCTCAACCCCCCTGTCAGCCCAAGGCAGGAGGGAGCGTGAGCATCTGCTAAGGGAGGGAAGCTGGCCCCACAAGAAGACCCCGGCCGACCATACATGGTACCGCCAGGTCACCGCGTCGGGCCAACCGCCCAACCCCTACCTAGTGGGACCAGGCCTTTTTGCACCCGCAACCCCGTCCAGGTCCGCCGACCCCGGACAGCCCCCCCGCCCCATACAGAATCCACAGTAATAGCGACCAGTCCCTTGACAAATTTGATGTACTGAAGGACATTCATTTGTTTGCGAGAAGCTTAATACTTAAAGTCTTACACCACAAAGACCACTCAGATACTGAGACTGACATTACAGTTGATTACAGTGGTTGGACCACCAGGGAATTTCAGGCTCTTAAAGACCTGACACTTTTACAGCTGGAACAAGAAGATAGCAGCTCTGATGAAGAGCCATCGCCTGATGACCCAGAAACACATAGTGTGACCACTTCTGTTCCCATGCTTATACTTTAAGGTTACTGACCCTACCATCGATACCTTCTATGCGTTACCAAAGGTACATAAAAACCTTGACCACCCCCCTGGCAGACCCATTGTGGCGGGTATTGGGAACCTCGAGGAGAAGGCGAGCTCCTTGGTCGACCAGTACCTTCGCCCTCACGTAAAAAGTCTGCCATCGTACTTACAAAATACGCTCACCCTCCTACAACGCACGGAGGGCATCTCCGTGAAGGATCACGCATGGCTAGTAAGCCTGGATGTGGAGGCCTTGTATAATAGCATACCCAACAACTTGGGCATTCGGGCGATCACCTCCTTCCTACACGAACGCAGCAAAGAACAAAGTGACTACAACGAGTTCATCCTTCAGTTACTAACATTCATTTTGAATCGTAACTTTTTCATATTTCACAACCAATTATACCTTCAGATACAGGGGGTAGCTATGGGGAACAAGTGTGCCCCTAGCTACGCAAACCTGTATCTGGGGTATTGGGAGCGAAACATCTGGACCTCCCCCGAATATGAACCCTTTACTTATCACGGCTTGGTATAGATACATCGATGATGTCTTCCTTATCTGGGAAGGCACCAAATCACAACTTGATGACTTTGTACGCGTCCTACACACCAACAACCTGAATTTGAAATTTACCTGTAACTGCAGTCAATCAAAAGTTTCCTTTCTAGATGTTAACATCTTTTTAGATGAATTGAGATACATCAGAACCTCTTTATTTAGAAAACCTACGGCAGGTAATACTATCCTTGCCGCATCGAGCTCACACCCAACACACCTCATTCGCAGTATCCCGTATGGCCAGTATCTGCGCCTGAAGCGCAACTGCTCCAAACAGGAAGATTTCCTGGCGGAGGCGGGAGCTCTCAGGCGCAGATTGCTGGCTAGGGGATACAGCAATAAATTGTTGAAAAGGGCGTTCAACAAAGCCAATCAACATACAAGAAACGACTAGAGATGGTTTTTGAATTTTTAAGTAGAAATTTCGACTTTTTCGCCGAAAATTCGCATGGTCGAATTTTGATGGGGTCATTTCGAGTTTTCGCCGAAAAAGTCGAAAATCAGCCTGATAGAGGCAGGCGGGGCGGTCTCGGCACAGGAGGGAGGAGGGGTTGCATTTCAAGAAAGCGCTCTGCGCTGTCCTTTCATTGCAGGTCCGCCTCCCCCCCCATGTGGTTACCTGTTGATGTGTCTACAGGTCCACTGAGTTAAGGTCATGAATATCGACAGCACAGCAGATAA